>JAXGGA010003046.1:0-109847 GCA_038373865.1 Uloborus plumipes | reverse complement strand
ATTTTATGCATGTATAACATGTGTACGCATAATAAACAAAATTTGCATTTAAAATAATTCTGAAACAATCCATACATTTTTTAGAAATTTTTTAATGCTTGTTAACGGAATTACAGAAAAAAGACAAAGTTAAAAGTGATGCTAAATCGAACTTAAATTCCTGTGAATCCAAATCATGGTTTTACTTTTTATTTCTGTGGTTCAATTGATGACATGTTATATTATAAAAAATATTTGTTGCTAAGAATATACTCATTAATTAATATTTTAATTTGCAATTTAAATAGAAGTAACGGAATTACGTCAACGGTAACGGAATTACATCTACCAAACTTTAACTTTTTAACTTTACTTTTAATAAGAAGATACAGCATTAATAGTGCTTAGATTTTCTTTTGCATTATATTTTCTTACAAACTCATCATTTACAAAGGATAAATGACCCCTGCGATCCATTTGTGGTTCTGAAATTGTCATCAGAACATCTTCTTCTTTAATATAGTCGTAATCATTTTGAGTGGGCCAGATGAAAGTGTCCCCAATTCACTTTATAAATTTTACATTGTAGCCCAGATAATTTTTTGGACATCACTTGTCCTATGTAATGATAGACAGTTTCCTTTTTTTTTTGCTTGAAGAAACAGGCGTATATTTCACTAAAACCCACTGCCCATTGCAAATTGGCAGCTTAACCCATTAACCGCCGAAACTCGAAATCATTATTTGTTTTTGATACAAATCATAAAAGTTACTATTTTGAGCCCATACAATAGTATTATGCTGCAAAAAGAACAAAATTCCACTTACATTTAGAAATATAGGGTGTTGCGTTGACGTAACGTCAGCAGAAAAGGGGTACGGATGCTAAGTAGTTCTATTTGATACAATTCCGCAGTTTCAATGCGTTTTAAACAGCTAAAATTTGTATGAGCTTTGATATGGTTTTGAAATGTGCAGATAACTTTAGAAGAAAGTAAAAAATGTTTTTTAAAAATCAATCAAAAAATTTTTAATCTAACAAAAACCTGATTATCCAAGATCATACATGATCAACTTCGTAGCAATCGGGGTGGAGAGCATTATCACAAGCATTGCAACGATAAACAGTTGGACAGTGGCAATGGGGCCGTGGTCAGCCCGATTCAATAAGACGTCGGACTCGTAACCGGGGTGTCCCGGGTTTGATCCTAGCCGAGGAGTACTCCACCGTCGTTACTAATGGTGGCTGGGCGAAGTAAAATGGGTCGTGGTTACTAAATCCTTCAAGTTAAACGATGCCTCCAGGGGTACAAAACCAGTTGTTTACTCGGCCCTTGGCCTGGTTCAAAAGAACAGAGCTCTCTGAGCTAAATCGGGCTTCCACCTTAATGGTGCTTATAAGAACGGAAGCCGTACTTGTTCCGAGTTAAATCAGGAAGATCTGTCTACTCGGGGTCGGGTACCCGAGTGGTTTCAGAAACAATACAATGGAAATACTTGCACCGTACCTTTTTGTTATTTGTAAATCTTGCTGTAAAATGCCCCCCAGATACTGGCATTGGAAAGCTGAATTTGCTTGACGGTCCTGTAGCTGAACTTTTCTTCTGTGTATTATTATCAAGGGGGGGGGGGCTGCAAAAATTAAGTGCAACCTCTCGTCTAAAACCCCAACAGTGACTTTCTATTTCCTTCTTCAGACAGTCTTGAAAGTTTCCGAGCATTTGTTTGTGCAGCATAGATATAATTTGAAAATATTGGCCAACATTTTTTCTCTCGGACTCTAATTCTATAATTTGAAACTAAATTATTTCACTAATCAACATTACCCATTTCCATGTTATATTGCTCCAGGGACGTCATTTCAAGTTTTTCCAGGGGGGGGGGGGGCAAAGGGTCCAAACACAATGCAATTTCACCGAAAAACATCAAAAACCACGCCCACTTATATGTAAATACATTGATTTCTCAAAGCCAGGGGGGGCAATTGACCCCCCTGCCCCCCCCCTAAATGACGGGCCTGTATTGCTCAATGATGCAAAGCTGAGGAACAGGAACCTTTTTCTTCTGAATTCTGGAGTAGCAAGAAACGTTCTTTACGGGCTCAATTTTACCGTAAGTAGAACCTCGAATCATCATCATCACATCAGAGTTTTTTTTTTTAATTTTTTTGTTCAAAAACATGTTCGAATGCTTCTTAAACTAAGATATCTTGTTCTGGGCATTTCAAAAGGCGGAGACGAAAAAAAAGTCAAAACGCGCAGAATAGAAATGCGCGTATGCCTTTTGAAAAAGCAGTTGAGACAGGCAGTCTGACCAAAGATCTGACTACCCCTTTTTCGCTGACGATGCGCTCACGCAACACCTGCTTTTGCGTTCCTTCCCTCCGACACAGAATCAATTCTGAGTGGAATTTTTTTTATAAAAGTGACCTTGACTAAGAGTATTTCACATACAAACCCAAACTTTTTTTCTTTTCTAAGTGTTTTGATAGAAAAATAGATCACAAATTTGAGCAAAAAAAAGCATGTTAGAACCACAATTTTTATTACATATAGAATAAAATGTTTGAGGCAATTTTTTTACTTAACATGTTTCTATGGTTGTTCTTAAACCTAAAACTGAAATCGGTATAAAAATTAGTTAAATAGCGAATTTTTTATGATTTTTTATAATGACTGTTGCGTCAACGCAACACCAGCGGGTAATGGGTTAAGTTCATTTGTTGGGGGATTGGGTTTGGGATTGAAGTTATGGCATGTATTATCAGTTGATAGAGACATATTTCTTATTTCTAATAACTCTTTGCTTATAACTTTAAAATAATGCACATCACGCACATTAGGAATGGGTAAAATGTTTTCCATATTTTATTATACTCTTACATGCATTACACCGCCAACTCTGCCATTTAGATCCATGAACAGCTGTTTCGAGCTCATTGTGCTCTCATCAGCATGGAATACGAAAGTAGTCGAGTTGGAAGCAAAAATCCTCTGATAAAGCAAAGAGAGATAAAAAAAAAAAACTGGTAGCTAATGTAAAATTAGAATACCAGCGAGAGACCGCACTTTGTACGGTACAACTTGTAAATTTTCTATGCAGAGCTCAAGGTGAGCACAATGAGCTCGAAACAGCTGTTCATGGATCGAAATGGCCGAGTTGGCGGTCTAATGCATGTTTCTGCCTTAGCCCTTGCTTAGGGGCGGTTACTCACTGCTTTATACTCTTGCATATTTTTTTTTTCTATTTCTTTCGTGTCACAGTATAATAAGGTAATTTTCTCACATTTTGATTTGGCTACACGAAAAAAATCTGCAGCATTTTGTATTTTCTCTTCTTTGGACAATACTGCTGTTGACACAGTTCTTTTAACCGACCCTCCAATCCCATCTACAGCACCTTTGAAATGACTTGTGGTAAAAAACTCCCAAGTGATATTTCTTTCCAGATGGGTTAGAGCACAAAGCAAGTATTTCTGTTTAAATTGGCTTGAAGCTCCACCAGAAAAAAATATATCTCATCATATTGTTGTTTATGTCTAGCTTCTAGTTCCTGAATTATCATTTTCAAAAATGTTATTACACAATATTTATCGTGGGACATATAGTCAGACACTATAACAAAGGAGCTGACATTTTCTACTTCCCAAGCACAGACAGTAAATAGAGTAATTTGATTGTGAGACCAATAAGAAGATTGAATCTCATTTTGTTTTATTGTTGTAAAATTCTCTGCAAAATCAACCTGGATAATTAATTACTTTGGAGCTATTCTTTTCGACATCTACTTTTCAAACTTTTTCAAGATTTGTTGTTTATTTTACCAAAAAGCAGCTGTATATAAAATTTAAAATATTGTTGACATTTGAACAATCTATATAATGTGTGCTTCATTTATCTTTTTGAAACATAGTCAAAACTTAATGAAACTGAACAATTATTTCAAATAAAAAAAAAAAAAAACTTTAACCACAACAAGAAACAATCTAAATTTGTTCATATGTACCTTTACAATTACCCAGAGTTAATAATTCCATAAAAAAGTAAAATGTAATTCTGTTACCGTAATTCTGTTACTCATTTTGTAATTCCGTTACCATTAATTATACCACTAATTAAAAACATATCACAATTTTTTTTGCATCATTTTACTTCTTCATTGTACCACTAAGAAAAAACAGAATATCTAGTTTTTAACTATATTATTCTTAGAATGAAGAGAACTTTAATATCATTATAGTAACGGAATTACAATATAAATTCCCTTAACTATAATTAATTAATAAATATTATTAGAACTTAATATTTTTTTAATTTTAACAATATTTCCACTTAGAATAATCTCTTTAGTATTCAGCAGACTACAAACAAATAAAAATTAAGCATATTTTATTATTCATGAGCTTAAACTGTTTGCTCAGTATGTATTTATAAAAACTGCACTATTCTGGACGCCTGTTTAAACTTGTCTGTTAGTAATTATTAAAACCATTAATGTAAAAAAATTTACTCATAAATGAAAAATGTATACTTTTTGCTACAAAACTCCAAAATTTGATAAAAAACCGAGCTATTTTAGTTTTTGCTCTCCATGTCCTGTTTCTCAAAGAACTGCCCAGCTACGAGAAATCAAACTTTGTTCTTTATTTTTCTCAAAATCGCTTTTTGGTCACTTTCATCTTTTTTCCTCCTGGCCCTTCAAATGTTTACACTATAAATTTTACTTCTTAGCACATATCTTCTTTCTTCTAATCACAGTCATTTTTTAGTGCAGATGAAAACTATTTATTTCTGGAAAATACTTCCTCACTTTGTGGTTTAGCTACTAGACCCGCTTTCTCCCCCAGATTATGTGCTCAATACATTCTATAGGAAAATGCAACCAAAAATGCATTGTTACATTAATCTTTAAAAATTAATTCAGAAAAGAGTACAATAAATAGCAAGCCAGTCAGAGCTCAAATACCCCTCCCCCCCCTGCCAGTGGTCCAAATGATGGGTCTGCTAATTGCTGCAGACTTCCATTTTTTTTTATAATAAATTTAAGAATGTGTATACACCAGAGAACCTTGTTCATCCTGCCCTTGTTGATTAAGATCTCCCAATCAATTTCATTGGTTCATTTTTTTTAAATTTACGTTCATACAAAAAATAGTTTTAAATTATTGCAAGAACGTAATTTTAAGCATGCCAAATAATCCCATTTTATTTTGCTCTTATTGATGATGAAGTGCTTATTTAACTGTGCTTTATGCAAAAGTCATACGTATTTGAAACACAACAGTGGATCAATTCTTTGTTAATGAAATGATTAGAAAAAGTTATCTATCAATAACTTATATTTTTCAATGTCTTGTTAACAATGCTGTGTAATTTTTTTATGAATCAAGGTTTTTAATAAAATTAATTATTAGATATTCTGATTTAATGATTTCTTTTGCTAATTATGTGTTGTGCAGTTTATTTGCATTTTCAATTCTCAGGACTATCTTTTGCTCCAGTTACCAATGCCCCAGAGTGCCAAGGCGGGCCCATTGTCAGTTTGATTCCCGAGCTCCCCTCCCTGTATAAAAGTCTTAAAATTTATGTTACTCTGATTTTTTGTTTTGTCTCCTTGAATTCTGGGACCCTAGTTTCAGATAAGGCTGACATTCTCTATCGTAAGCCCTGCCAAATACCCCCCCCCCCAATTTCAAGTGATGAGGCTTTTAAATGACAATGAATAACAATGGTTAATGAAGTTATAGAATAGTTAAGCAACAGGCACAACAGAAGTATTCACAAACAGCAAAATACAAAGGAAGAAGGAAGATCAAAATCATTGCTCCAAAACTGACGCACACCTATATTTTTCAATTTTCATGTTGATTTCATGAAAAGTATTGCAGTACTACAGATGTTTTGTTAGTAGATTTTCAGATCATAGATTTGACAAAAAGAGACGCTATATTTTCACCTCTTTTATGTAAATGTTCGTTCTTCCATGCAATCATGACCTGTTATTAGGTAGGAAAGTGCAAGCGTGGATACAGGGGGGGGGCGATCGCCCCCCCCTTGAGCCAAAAAAAAAAAAAGAAAAGAGAAAAAGAAAAAAAGAAAGAAAGAAACAGGCACTTACCAAAAATGTAAAAAAAAAAAGTAATTTTCTACCTTTCTAGGAATGAAGGATTTATTATTATATTTCTCTTCTGTTCCTGTGGAACTGAAATTTGGCACCATTTTCAAAACAGCGCCGATAAATTAAAAGTCTCTACAGGCAGAAATGCAAATGATAAAAGGAGAAGGGGCTATCCTTCGCCTTCGAATGCATACATTCAGAGTCGCCGATTTCTTGAGGCACGTCATCATATGGAGGGACGCCGTCTATATGACGTAACGAAAATAAGCACGATTTCAAGTGGTCTTAGTATCCTTTTGGAGTCAGTAGAACTGAGCAATGTTCCTAGTTCGGTTATTACACTTTCTTGTTTATGGGATTTTATGGAGAGGTGGCTTAAAACAAAGAAAATGTAGCAAATGAAATATATCATTTGGACCTGAGCCACTTTTATCAACTGAATCACCGTTAATATCCATTGAAACGCCTTCAAACACCAGAAAGGACTAAAGATAAGTTCCGTTTAGTCAGTGTAATGCATGCAGGGGCTTCCCAAGCTTGAACTATTCAAAGAGGAAAATTTCTGAATTTGCTGATTGAAATTCCCAGTCACCTGCATACTAGGACAAGATTTTCTAATGAAATACTTTACTACTGTGTAGAAATTTGTTTACTCATCAGCCAAAATTTGCCAAAAAAGGATGTCGCAATGACTTCAATTCCGGGCACCCCTGAATGTATGCTAATACAATTGTAATACTACTAATATAAACTACAGTAACTATGCTGAAAACCGATGTAAGCAAGTGATGATGTGTTTATTTTTTTCTCTTCCCTCGTTCTTTATCTCTGCAGATTAATGTCAAGGATTTGTCGGTCCATATTTTTTTAAATATTTTAATTGATCTTAATTTGCAAAAGGCATAACATTTAAAAGGTTTTGTTTGATTACTTTATTCTCATATTTCTGCAGTCTCAATACCCATATAAGGCCTCGTAATGCAGAATTTTGTATCTATTTTTTAAAAAATTTCCCGGGGGAGAACCCCCCCCCCGACCCCCTAAAATTAGGGATATTCTACCCTCCTTCATTTAAAAGAGTTAAATGCATCCCCTACAAAGGTCATTCTTCTAAAAATATTTAAAAAAAAACACAGAAAGCAATAGCATTGGAAGAAAAAAAAACATAGGTGGGAGGGATCAGCAAAAAGAAAAAGACCCATCAACACGCACACATACGTATGTTTGTGTTTTTATGCTTCTTTTTTTTGGGGTGGGGGTATATGTGCCATTTTTGAGGGGTTTATATATATATATATATATATATATATATATATATATATATATATGAAGGTAAAAAAAATCAATCGCCCCCCCCCCCTTGCAAAGTTCCTGGATACGCTCTTGGGAAAGTGCTACTGTATTTTCGCAAAACTCATTACAATAACTTATTGAATTTTTTTCTCTCTTATACTTTTTCAAAATATATTATGAAATTATATGAAGCTTATTGTTTTAGGGGACCAAAAGTTACTATCACCACCTGAGATGTCTTTTCCTGTGAAATTAGTTGATGAGTCCTTACAGTGGTGTGACAATGCTCTCGAAGTAAGTATAATTTTTTTTTTTGAGCTGAGCAAGGGCGTATTTAAGGGGGGAGCTGAAGGCCCCCCCCCCAAAATCGAGAAAGATTTTTTCAAAAGTAGGTGTTCGGTTCGTGTTTGCTCAAAAAAAAAAAATCCTTAAGAAAAAAGCCCACTCTCTATTAACATTGTTTTCAAAGGTGTATGTAAGGGAGGGCCCCAGAGGGTCTTTCCCTCCTATACCCCCCCCCCGAAAAAAAATTCGGATTTTTTTTTTTAAATAAAGGTAGTTATTATTATTCGGTTTAAGTTTACTCTTAAATTATTTACATACTTTTAGCTTGAAATACATAAATAAATAAATAATTATTGCTAATAATAATTCGTTAGATGGCACCAGGCAGTGGTGCAACCCAAGAGGGTCAGGGAGCCCTTGCGCTTTACTCAAGAGAAAAAAGAATGTGTCTTGGGAAAATGAAGATATTTCAATTAGAAAACGCATAGAAAAAATCCTAATCATTTTGAATAGAAATCTTTAAATGAAAAATATTCAACACGTGTAGATTATTAGTCAGCAAATTACGTTTTTCTCTTTCTTCTCATTTCCCCTTTTTTTCCTAGTCAGTCAGGAAATAATAGGTTTAAAAAAAATGCTACACTCAATAAATTTAAAGAAAAGTCTAATCATTCCTCCCCGGCAAGAAATTTAAAATGAAGTGTAAGCATTCCTCCCAGCAAGAAATTTAAAATAAAGTGCAATCATTTTCGGTTTTAGTTTTTTCACAAATAATTTCCAAGCTTTCAGCTGAACAAAACAAAACAAAAAAAAATCGAAAAGAGGTAGAAGTCCAAGTCGAGGCACGTAATTTTCAATCTCTTTACTAGTGGTGAAATTAAAGGATAGAGTGCCCCTCAGTGCCGGGTTTAGGGTAGGATGTCGAGGCCCGTATATCCGCCAAGCATGAATTCAAAGAAATCTCATGACCCCCCTTAAAGAGTCCAAAGAGATCTTAAAATTTCGCTTTTACAACGTGTAATTTAATTGCAGTTTCAAGTCTTCAATATCCAAAAATTTTCGGAAGAGAGTTCTTTTCCCGCTTCTTCTTCAATACCTTGGTCAAACATTGCCTCAATGGCATTTTAGAGATTTAAAATTCAAACAGTTAACAGTAGTTCATATCCTTCTTACTTTTCTAGTCTTTAGCTCGAAAGTGTGTTTTTAGAAAAGAGAGAGCTCCCGAATTACAGTCTCTATGCCCAAAAATTTCCGGAAGAGTCCCTAAATCCTTTTATTATCCTAAATGTTGTCAGACAAAGCCTAAAAGCAGTTGTTCCTATCAAGAATCATGGCGTAAGCGGCGCTATTGAATTATTTTTAAGGGGCGTTTTTAAAAGTTTTTGTTTTCTTTTTCTTTCACGTGTGGCTCTCGTTTTTAGAGGGATCTTCGTGGAATTCTTGGATGATAAGTTTTTGCTCTTGGGGGTAATGGGCACCTCTGCTAAAAGTAAAATTTTGAACCTTCAGTTTAAAAAAATAGAGCTTAAAATTGCATTCTTGAAGCTTCAATGCCGCAAAATTTTGGGGCACAGCGCCCGAATCCTGCCTCTTCTCTTGACGGTATTAAAGATAACCAAAAATGTTTTTAAAACATTAATTTCGGGAGAGAGTCCTTGCTAACGTTACTACCAAAGATGGTCTAAAGTAACGGTGGCTTAAGGTTTCAATTTTGAAATTTTTCAGAGGGAGATCCCTAACCACTTTTTGTCGCTTAACGTCTCCAAAGAGAACGCGAAATTGCGCATCTATATATCGAAAATCTTTCAGGGGAGGGTCTTTGAACTTTTACATCTCAAAGATAACTCAAATGAGACTTCAGTTCAAAAAAAAAAACCCATCTTCTTTTCTTTTACTCTATCATGAAGAAATATATCCCGAGTTGTGCTTCAGTGTCAAAATATTTCAGGAGAGATGCCCCGAGTCTTCTCAATTCCTTTAACGTCACTAAAGATAGCCTGAAATTGCGTGTTTAGAATTTAAGTTTCAGTAAGTTTCCCAGAGGAGTCTTGATCCTCCAACGTCATCAAAGGTAGCATAAATAATTTCAATTTTGAAAAAAGTTTTGGAGGGAATCTAAAATGTCGTAATTTTCTATCTTTTCCAAAAATTACAATATTTTAATTCAATTTGAAAATTTCTACCTGTCTTACAGTAATAGCGAAAAAGAAAAAAAAAGGTTGTTGGGCGGGGGCTCGATTACATGGGCCCCCTCCGAAATAAAAACCTATATACGCCCCTGGAGCTGAGCATACTTTAAGTTTCTAACAATGCATTATAGTTAATTGTACTAGTTGAAATCTGTTCTAACTTCATTTAAGAGACTGTAATAATTATCATGCTGTATTGAAATCATGTTGTAATGTTATTTGAGTTGAAACATGTCATTTCAACACTAATACAACAGACTTTAGTGTACTTTAGTCTTCAGCATTCTTTTCCACATTGTCCGGAGGGGGGGGGGGGACCTTGCAATTATCAGCCCTTTTGATTTTTCTGGCCTTTTTGCATGCATTTTCTCCATCGTGTCTTGTGCATGCTTCTTTTGCATGTTCCTGTTGGTTTAAGGGAAATTTTTTTCTGTTCATTCTTTTTTCATCCATTCTAACTTCATTACCACCCTACAATATTGTTAAAATTATTATGGACTAGCTGCAGCGGCGTACACAGGCAAATCATTTCAGGGGGGGGGGGGGCTGAGCCGACACTCTTTAAGAGGAGGGGGCGGGGCACCTAAATGTTTCAAATTTTTGATATCAATGCTTATTTCATGTAACAAATATACATCATAAAAAATATTTTTTATCATCATAATTATTGTTGAGAAGCAAAGCGCTTTGCTGAAAATAGAAAATGATAAATTGATATTTGAAACTTTTTCTTTATTGACGAAGGTGTTCCTTAAACAAGTGCATGCAATATTTTTGCATATTTGAGATTTAATAACTTAATTTTTCCTATTTATTTTACTATATTTGTAATATTGGGTTTCAATCACACATTTATTGAAATTTATTTAACAGAATTAGGTGAATGAACAAATTGATGTCTCTGAAACATATTTGGAGTAAATGTCAACAAAATTGATAAAAAGGTAACCATACACGTCACATAAAGTAAAATGGGGAGATAAAAAAAAGGATGAATTCACTTTTTCCTTCTTTCTTTTAATTTTGCCCCTTACTTAATTTTCTTTTTCAAAGAAATTCTCATGTCTTGACTTCAGCCAAGAAAGGAGAAATAAATAAAAACGATTTCAGCTTAAATTTTTAAAATTTGTTTGGGAAAATTTCGGAGGGGGCTGCAGCCCTATCAGCCCACCCCCTGAGTACGCCACTGACTAGCTGCCTTCGGTGACCAGCAGGTTCACATTTTCACACCTTTTACTTTTTATACTTATTCACTTTTTTATATCAAAAAGCTGCTTTCAGAGGCTGCTTAACGTTTAGGAGCCTTTAGGTTGAAATTTTCACTTGAACCCTTTGGAGCCGGGGATTTTTTCAAGGTTTCATACATCTAGTACGACAGTTTATACCTTCTCTTTTCAATGGAAAAGAAATTGGTGGTTCAACTGTCGTACCACCTGGGTCGAAAGAAAATTTTCTATATGAACAGCCCGGATCCAAAAGATTAAATAAATTTGTAGGTAGTATAAAAAAATATTTAATCTGTATCTAAGCATATTAATCTCTGTTTGCATCTATCTACATAGGCATAGCTATAATGGGTGGGAGGGAGGGGATATATCCTTTGCAAAACTTTGAAATTTTCCTTTTTTGACCATAGGAAAATGATAAAAATGAACCATATCCCCCTCCAAAAATCAGTCATAAATTTTCTCGCTCAGAAATTCTCGTTTCAGTTCAAATGTTTTCCGAAGCTGTAGTATATTGGTAAAAATTGCTATCATTTGAGAAAATTAATGAAATTATCAGTCACGAATACAAACTCTATTGGTAATTTAATTTTACAGAAAATTTTTGCTAATCTTGCCATCTGGTAATGACATTTAATTACAGCAGACAATATTCATATTTTCAGAGTTTTTTTACATGATCTTCTTTAGTTATTTATTTTTTTTTGTTGATTAGCAGGCTTACTCTCTGCAGTGTATCCTATCATCTATTGGACACTTTTTAAGCTAAAATCAGGAATTCTGGGAAGAAAAAATTATACCCTGTCACAAAAATTCTCCTCATAAATTAGTTTTATAGCCTTAAACGTTTTCCTGCTATGAAGTTTTGAAAACTGTCATTCTGTTTCAGGACACCCTCTATCATACCTTTCTATATATATCAATATGTATCTCTCAATCTAGTTTATCCCTGAGTTCATTGATCTCTATATCTCTCATTCTATTCATATCTATTACTAGCAGCACCCGCACAGCAATGCTCGTACAATAAATGTAAAAGAAGTTAACTGAATAAATTTAAATTCACTCCAACCCTCAGAAATAAAATTATTATGTTCTTTAATTCAAATGTACTCCACAACCTTTTAAATTCCACTAAAAGTCATGTTAAAGTTTAAAACACATAATTTGCCAAATAAATCCAAAAGAAATTAAGTTAAGTAAGTAACAAGGGATTTTAACTTTTCAAAAGTAGTCAATTTTCATGGCTTAACTCTAAACGCAAATTTAAACCACTACGTAACTTCAGGGATTGAAGAGCAGTTTGTTTGGAAAATGAACCTAGTGTTTTAGTTTTTGTGTATAGAATTGGGCCTTGAAAATTGGCTTAACTTTGAGTAATTAATATCTCCTGTTCTAATTAACGAAGAGATATAGCCAAAACTTCTTTTTCAGAAAAAAAACCTTTTAATATATAAATATCTCCATATCTAGCTATCTATCTTTCTATATTTATTGATCTATATCCATCAATCTGATCTATCTCTTATGTGATTTATTTCTGTAACTATCAATCTATGCACACCTAACTGTATAGAGATGTCTCTGTATGTATCTCTTCGTATATTTAAAAAAAATGGAGACAGTAGTGATTAGCAATTATTCATCCATTGTCTTCGGGACATCATGTGATGTCACTTTCAAGAACTTTTGAGTCATGCATGCAGTGATGGGATGGCTTTGTGGACTGTTGAAATAAAAAAAAAAATCTTTTTACCCATGCTCATCTTGGAAGGGCATGTTAGGTTCAAAATAGCAGAAGTTTAAATGGGTATGTGTATAAGTCAAAAAGTTTGCTTTGTAGACAATGTGTTTTATTGAAGTTCTTTTTCTTTTCTTCACAATTTCAGTACCTTCATGATGCTACTGATTTCTATGTTGTTGGTGTTCTTGGGTTACAGGGTGTTGGTAAATCAACTATACTATCCCTGATAAAAGGAAATAATCCTGATTCATCAAGGTATGCTGTCATTTTGTTCTGATTTGAAAAAAAAAAAAAAAAAAAAACCCTTAATGCAAAGTTTTGAAATTGGCTAAAAAGTTAATGTTAACCTTTCTCTAAAATACGAACATCAAAATAATTCAACATCAATTTGCTTTCAGAACATATGAAAATTGTGTTCCAATATTAAGTAAAAAAAGGGAAAGCTATTTATGTGTTATACATTCTAAATGAAAATTATATATGCTCATTTGGCTCTAGTAGCCTTATCTCTCTTGGTTCTACTTTGAGTCTGTGCTAAAAACATATCTCTCAGAGGTATTAACTTTTTTTGGTTATGCTTGAACATTAATAAGTAGCAGAATGTCCAAAAGTATACAGTTAAACCTTGTCAATTCAAGCACGTTTAAACAAATTACTGCTTATATTAACTACATTTCTGATCCCTGTCTTATTTGTTGTGTACTGTTGTCCAGACTATGGTTAAGACATGACAAATTGATTTTAAAGGTATCTTGGAGTTCGTTTGACAAGGTTCAACTGTATTATATTTATAATGATCCGTTAAGTCAACCATTTCGTTGACAAAGTTTCATTGAACAATTTTCAAACTTTTCTACTCTACAACAGGGTTTAAGTGAAGTTTCCAAGTTTTTCAGCAAAAAAGCTAAAATTGGAGAAAAGGCATTAGCAAAATGCTAAAGGTTAATAAATAGGGAATCTGTTTACTATTTTTCTAACCTAGTCCATGTTTTTTATCTCCTGTTGAAAATTAAATTTAAAATTTATCCTTGACATCTTGAAAGAAATAAAATCATAGTAGGGAACATTTTTTTTCAATTTAAAGTAAAAAATTTAGAATTGTTATTCATATTAAAAGAACACAAGTTTTTTTTTTTTTTGAATCTTTAATAATACATTTATTGGGCATTTTATGCCTATTAAGACAATATATTGTTGAATTTAATAGTATTTTATGCATGTTGGCTATGATTAATAATAAGATTAAGTTAGATATCACCACGCTTGCTTTCCCTCTCAGAAGGTGCATTGTCTTTTGTTCTTATTATATCGTAGCAAAAAAGCGAAAATGGCCTTGCTTCATTTTTGCAATTTAGATAGTATTTTCGCATTTTACGAAAAATGATACTGTAGCTGAAACTCTGCTCTACAATAGTTGATGTTGAATTCAAGTTAATTGGTAACTGGCTCAACTTTTTCATTTTGGTTTGACTCATGATTATTATTTATTTAATAAGCTGGAGGACTCAGCCCCTGCTCGCTTCACTCGCCAGCCCCTCGTTCGTTGCCTTCGGCGGCTCTATCACTGACCCGTTTCTGGTGGTTTGGAGCCTAAATCTTGATGTAAAATAATCATTTTCTTTAACTGAAATGCTCACCTACCATTTAAAAGCACAGTAACAGTTCCTTTGCACTTCAAAATAATTCGCGAAATCAATAAAAGAGACCACCCCATCCTGATATAAAAAATGAAAAAAATATGTACATAATTAAAAAGCATAGTAAAATATCTAGCCCAAGCAAAAAATCCAGTTCCCTTCTGTCGCTAAAAAAAAAAAAAAAAAAAAAAAAAAAAAAAAAAAAAAAAATGCAAACATGCTGTGTAATTCATATGAAATGACTTAACCAAAATAAAATACCATAAGAATAATGAGAACCTTTCTTAAACGTTAAAAAAGTAAAGAAAATATGCAATAAAAGCAAAAACAATCGTGTATATTTTGTTGAATTAAGACAAGCAATAAACAAAACTAAAAGTCACCGGTTTTGTTTGTCAAACGTTACCTTGTTGAAAAGATTTTGGAGCAGTTTGGTCGAATGTAATGTAGTTTTACTCTTTCCAACGACATATAATATTCGGGGTGGGGGATTTTTTTGCTCCCCAATTTGATAAAGTACGTAAAATTTATGTTTAAAAATTAATTTAAAGAAAAACTAATTCGAAATTGAGAAAAATGGCTGTGAGGTGCAAATCTACGGGGCTCGAACTAATTTTGTGCTAAATTCCAAGTCTGTAAGTGCTATGGGAACTCCTGTACGCAGGCCAGCCACAAACATCCTTTCACAATATCTTTGAGCTTACTCTTTTATTAAAAAGAGAAAATGCATGAGGTTTAGCAATGATATCTATATCATGTTAAGCAATTTTTCTTCTTAGTTTCATTTCAATCTAGGATTTTTTTTTCTCTAAATAAAACCTCAGTACTATTGTTTATTAATTAGACAGTTTTTTAAAATCAAGACTAGTTTTCACTGATCTTTTTAAAGGGAAGGATAGATATTCAGCATTTTATAAGCAGTGCTATAATTGAGGGAAAAGGCGAAGGATGACGTCCCCTGAAATATTTAGCAATATATAAAAAATAATGGCAAATGTAATAAAAATTGATTTCAAACCACTTTTTCTTTTAAAGAGTCACCCTCAACCCCTCGGTGACCCCCAATTTTTTTTTTCCAGCTGCAGCACTGTTTATAAGTTATAATTTTCTGTAAATGTTCACATCAAGTTGTATTTATTTTTAGACGGAAATGTTTTGATATCCATTTCTCATGCACCTTTGATAACCTATCCATATTGTAAATTGTATGTTTATGTTTTTGCAGTTTAATCAATTTTTACGTTTGACATGTGTTGAGATTTTAATAATGATTTTGATGCAGGTTGTTATTCAAGCCTCAAACAAATGATTTAAAAGAAATAGGAGAACATTGCACGACAGGCATTGATATGTATGTTACAAACCAAAGACTCATTTTATTAGACACACAGGTAAGATACAGGGACTGCAAATCATATTATTGTTTTAATACATTGATTTATATGACTTGTATAGTAAAATTTTATTTAAAAGAGAATTGTAATGATATAATTATTTTACTGTTAAGTTTCAGTTTTTAACTCACTGAATTCTTTAATGAAAATTCTAAAACTTATTTTTAGAAACACAGCAAGTATTATTTTTTGTTTCAATGTTTTTTTTTAGCATTTGTGAAACCGCTGCAGAGGTTTGCTATCTAATTACAAATGTAGTTAATATAATTATTTATTAATCAATGGTAATTGTAAATTTTTAACCCAAAAAAATATTTTGGTCCCCACAGTTTAGTGTTAAACATTTTCCACTATATATATATTTGTTTGCGCTTGATATAAAAAATTTATTATTGTTAGTTATGTATCTAGTATTAAAATAATTTCATTTTAGCCTGTTATGAGTTCTTCTGTCATGGATCATATGATTCAGTATGAAAAAAAGCCACCTGGTGGACCTGATTACCATTCTGTTGAAAATGCATTGCTGATGCAGGTATGATTTCTTTCTTCTTTGAAAATTGCGTAAGCTTAAACGAAACTTGTGTTACTCAAGAAATACCGTATATACTCGAGTATAGGTCGATCTTGCGTATAAGTCGACCCCCCCCCCCCCCCACTTTTTAAAGGAAAATCGGGAAAAAATCGAAAACGCGCGTATAAGTCGAGACCGCATTTTCTGAAACGATCGGGAACGTTTTGCTGTGATTTTTGAATGTAAATGTATTGAAAAGTAGGAAAATAAAATGCACTGAACATTAGGGTGGTCCAAAAAAGGCAGTTTTAAAAAAAAATTCGATTTTTATAGGTGCTACCCTCCCATTTGGTTCCATTTAATTAAAAAATAATAATTGTGAAGTTTAAGCTCATTATTTTAATATTTAGAGGTGGCTCAACAGCCTCAAAGTTCTGCGTTTTTCGATTTTAGGCTATAAATACAAATAGAAACAAAACTAAAGCGGGGAAAGGAATATAATTTTATTTCATAAACATCTGTAGCATTTTGTAAATTTAAAATAATATAGTAATAATTTTAAGAGTTTTGGATGTGCTTTATATTAATATACATTATAAACTCTGTTTTCTACAATCAGGATAAGCTCGGCGATGTTCTTCCACAACTTGCAGCAAGAACTGTAATTGTTCTTCGCTACGTGTCATTTTCCCATTAAACTCTTTTATAAGGGCTATACCTCTTTCAGCATGATCATTAACTACTGAAATTCCATGAATTATGTTTAATGCTTTCTTAAAATCATTCTGAAACTCCCAGATTTCTGGATCTACATGAATGAAGGTGTGAGGTAAATTCATACTTTCAAATAATGAATTCAGTTTTCAGCTGCTGAAACATATTTGAACGGTGTTTCATCCTCTTTCGGCAAATAGAACTTCTACTTAGAGTAATGTCATTTACTTCACAGCCCAAACTCTTTGCTGCTTCAGCGACAACAAACAGAGCATTCCGATCAGAAACTTTTGTCCTGTCTAAAGCTGCTGCTAAATGGGGTGTCACAATTTTCTTTCGCTTTTTGTTTCCTTTTTGAATCATGTTCTTTTACTTTAAATGGTGCTTGCTCTTCATATTCAAACTCATCTGATTCATCAGAAGATATCAATTGCACAGTGGCTTCCATTTCTTCGCAATTTTGTTTCATTTGTTGTGACCTTCTGAGCTCGCTTTTTCCCTTAGATGAACCATTTTTTCAGTTTTCTTAAGACACTTGTCAACACCTAGCATTGATCCCCTCCTTCCTTTCTCACGCTGAGCTAACAAGAACTCTCTATCTTGAGATATTTTTTTATCATGTTTAGTGCGTCAGCATGTGCTATGTCAAAAAGATTATCCAAATTCGAAACAAACTCACCTTCTTTATTCTTCTGTGTTACTGTATTTCTGTTTTTGTTTTTCTTTAACAACTTCCACTGTCTGAATATATTTTCTAACTTGGGTTGACAGTTTCTGAAGTCTTGTACAGGTATTCTAGCTTTCTGCCAAAATTTTCTTATTTCTTCTATTGAATTTGTTGAAGATTCTCTTATAGTTTTTTACAAGTCAATATGGTTGTGAAGAAACAACCCCAATGCCATACGAATTGAAGGTAGTTTACTGCCATTTAGCTCACTTATGGTAGAACCAAGAAGGTAAATGTCTGATTTCGATCTTGTTGAGATAGTTGTCATGCTAACTTGTTTCAAAATAAAGAGACTTTCGAATTATAAAAAAATTTCTTACGTGAACAAATTTGCCATGCTTATAGTGATGAAACCAAAACTGTTAAGAATATATATGATGGTCACAATTGCAGTTATGAAATTATTTGAAGGTTAAAGTTAAAAACATATGTTTAGGGAATAAAATGTTGAGAATTTATTTGATTGCTATAGTATACAGAACATATTTAACGTATTTATAGATACAAAAAGTGTTTATATTTACACCATTTATAGCATGGCTACTGTTAAATCTATATAAAATGGCAATTTGACAATAGAATTATTTTCTTTTAATAAAATTAGCCATTGTATTTTTTCTTACTTGGGTGGTGTGCTCGGTGCTCGTACGCGCTCTATTCCACAATGATACAAACTTCATCTGCATTGAGCCACCTTTAAATATCATCGAAATGTTTTCAAATTTTGTCAGATTTATTTTTTAATGCATTGGAACCAAATGGGAGGGTAGCACCCAAAAAATTTTCACCTTCGAAATTTTGGACCACCCTACTGAACATTCTTGTGTTAAAAACAGCACGATTGTTATTCTTTTTCACAAAAAAGGTTCATTTTTGCGATCGCGATTTTCGTAAATCGGGACCGATCTGGGAACGTTTTACCGCGATTTTTGAATATAAACGTTTTAAAAAGAAGGAAAATAAAATGCAGTGAGCATTCTTGTGTTGAAAATAGCATGATTGTTATTCTTTTTCACAAAAAGGGTTCGTTTTTGCGATCGCGATTTTTGTCAAGGGTTCGATTTTACGATTGCGGTTTTTGTAAGGGTACGATTTTGCGGTTACAATTTTCGCTATCAGTTGCATTTATTTTGCATTATTATTAATAAAATTTTGCGATGTAGCCGTATTACATTTTGTTTCAAAAAGATAAACGGCATCAATCAGAAAATTCGCGAATACGGCAATTCCCGCACTTTTCATGCCGTCGGTCGTTTATTGTATTTTTTTTTTATTTCACAATCAAATCATGCAAACATACAGTAGAATGTATGAGTATTTACTTCTTTAGCGTCTGTTTAAAATAGTTGCACTGAATCGGAAAAATCTTCTCGTTTTTGAGTGTTTTTTTTTTTTTTTCAAAAGTTGTTCGGGAAAATTTTTCGGAAATTCTGCCCCGCGTATAAGTCGACCCCCTAACTTTCAACTTCATTTTTTGGACTAAATTTCTCGACTTATACGCGAGTATATACGGTAATACAATTTTGTGATTAAAATATTACGATATCACATTTTATGATGTGAATTGAGCTGTGCATAATGTCTGAAATTTTGAAGCATTTCTTCTTTAATGATAGTCCTACTGACCCTCGCATGAGTAACTACTGTTCTGATGAAACTTGGTCGAAATTTTCTCAATATTAATACTATGCTTTGATCAATATAGTCTTTTGCAAATTCTTATATATTTATATATACAGGGTGTCCACTCCAATCGTGGACCAATAGCTAATTTCTAAACCGTTAGAGATAAGCATATAGTTTATTTAGGAAAAAATCTCCAAATTTTGAAAGGAATTTTGGGTCTATTCAATGTTTTTCAAAAAATCAAATTTTGAAAAAGTTACGAAATTTAAATTTTTATACAGCCCCCCAGTCCTATCAATCATATTTAGTAAAACATTCTTGACACTGTAACGTTTAAAACTAAAAAAAAATCACTCTTCTATCACAAAAATTGACCGAGTTATGACGTTTTGAAAAATCAAGATTTTGCATTGTTTCATGACGTCATCGAGAAATCGCTCCCTCGATGACGTTATGAAATAATGCAAAATCTTGATTTTTCAAAACGTCATAACTCGGTCAATTTTTGTGGTAGAAGAGTGATTTTTTTTTAGTTTTAAACGTTACAGTGTCAAGAATGTTTTACTAAATATGATTGATAGGACTGGGGGGCTGTATAAAAATTTAAATTTGGAGCTTTTTCAAAATTTGATTTTTTGAAAAACATTGAATACACCCAAAATTCCTTTCAAAATTTGGAGATTTTTTCCTAAATAAACTATATGCTTATCTCTAACGGTTTAGAAATTAGCTATTGGTCCACGATTGGAGTGGACACCCTGTATATAGGGAAAATGAAAATAAGATGTTTTACATTCAATCAGCGCATAATTGCTGCTAGAGCATTAAATGTATTTTAAATATTAGGTATTTATGTATGAATTCCGCCTCCAGGTGTATATGAAGTTAGGGTCATGGATGCAAGACCTTCCGTCTCAGGACGGATTTCCGTCTTGACAAAATCGCCAAGACGGACCATGGGACGGAAAAAAATCGATCTCATTCCTTCAATACGTATTTACTTCCAAAGAAAACAAAACTGATGGGAACATAAAATCAGATTTCTTAAAAATACATTTTAATCATTATTCCAATCCAAAACTATTTTTATCGAAGCCTTTCTTTCTCTTTCTGAATAAACGAACTGCAATGGTATAATTCCTTTGTCAGTGTTGATTCTCTTCGACCCCATCCATTTACTTCCCTTAACTTCATTAAATATGACCTACAATTTCGTTTTTAGGATTTCATTTTCTGTGCCTCCTCCTCTAACGTCAAAAATTGCCCCACCTTTTCCTAATATCACTAAACATCGTCTAAAAATAGGTTTTTTGAACTAAAGTCTCCACAAATCCCCCCCCCCCTCTCGATTACTATACTTAAAACTATGATCTTGCTGCTAAAAGTAAAATTAAGCCCCCCCTCCAGTTTAGACAATTTAATGAACAATATATGTTTTTTTTTGTTTATTTTCTTGGGTATGCATGGGGGGGGGGGTCTCAAATATTTTCCGTCTTGGAAGCATGGCCTAACTTGCATCCATGGTTAGGGTAATTAACAACATAAACGAACAACGATTTGAAAAACACTTGAAGAAACGTTGTAAATGCAAAAATGACGAAATTTCAAAAAACAACTAAAAGTAAAACTGGGTAAAAAACTGCTTCGTCTACGGCAGGGCTTCCCAAACTTTTTACCTATCGGACCCCCTTCAGAGAGCATTTAACAAAACGGATCCCTGTCACTGCAGTGTACAAATACTTATAGTTTGTAGTTAATCAAAATAATTTAATTCATTATTCCTAATTAGTGTGATAATTATTTAAAAGCCACTAATAAGTAAGTAGTTTAAAATGTTTAACTTTATCAACAAAATGTGGAGCACAAAAAACGTATAAGTATTAAAGACAAGTAATAGCAGAAATAAGAAAACATAAAATATTAACAACAAATTAATGGGAGGAGTGGGGTTGTTTCATCCGGCACAATTTTGATACGTTAGGTTTGATTTTTGACAGTTGGAGACGAATGTCTGGTTCAGCATCGAGGCAGCTTCTGTGTTTAGTTTTAGTGGCTGCATAGATCGAGAATCCCGATTCGCATAGGTAGGTTGTGGCGAACAGAAAAAGGATGCGCTTTGCCTTTTCAACAAGTGGTTGATACTTTTTATTTTTCAGACTTAGCCAAAAATTGGGATAAGTATTATCCTGGAAAAGAGACTTTAAGGTGGCAGTCTGACGTTATGTCTATTAAACATTCGTACTCAGACGATGACAGACTACTTGGCTTTTCCGAAACAGAAAACGGTTCTGCCACCCAAACATGATCATACAGCATCTTAGCTCGAGATGGTGGGAAATAATGCTTAATGGCCGACTGTATATTTCGAAGGTGCTCACAAATATTTTCAAACAAAGGGTTGTTTAAAATCTCCACATTGTTTTCTTTCAAAAAATCATTTAAAGTAGGAAAGCACTCCACCTTTCTTTTCCCAATAGATTCTACCCAAAATTGCAGTTTTTGTTTGAAAGTGCAAAGTTTGCTATCAGCCTCAAAAGTTGTGATGCAATTTCCTTGCAAAGAAACACTCATCTCATTTATTTTCTTAAAAATATCAGATAAGTACGACAGAGTGCATTGAAATTCCTCATCATTAAATGTGTCTGCCAGTTTAATATTGTGATCTAAAAGCGACTTAAGACTTCAGGACGTAATTCGTATAATCGTGAGAGTGCTTTGCCACGAGATAACCATCTCACTTCTGTATGGAGAAGCAAGGAATGATGAGCACTTCCCATTTCATCGTATAATATTGAGAGAAGTCTGGCCTTCAAAGGCCGTGACTTTATGTAATTTATAACTTGAACCGCTTCATCCAAAACTTTCTTAAAGCAAACTGGCATTTTTTTCATTGCCAAAGTATTTCTGTGCGGTTACTGTTACTGCATTTTTTTAATTTTTCTTTTATTTTAGCTATTGCTTCGACCGTTGGTCCAGTCATTGCTTTTGCACCATCCGCGCACACATCAACACAATTAGACCAGGGAATCTCATTGCTCTTAAAAAAATCATCCAATAAACTAAATATTTGGACACCCGTTGTATTAGAAAGAAGTTGTTTGCACAAAAGAAGATCATCTTCAAACTTACCAGAGTATTCATAACGTACAAAAGCCAATAAGATTGCCAGCCCTGTGACGTCAGTCGATTCGTCGATTTGCATTGCAAAGAAATTGTTTTTGGTGCGCGAAACCAGAGATTCATTCACATCCTGTGACAGCTCAAGTACCCGTCTTTTAACAGTGTTATTAGATAACGGCACAGTAGATACAAGTTTTGCAGCTTTCTCATCTAGCATGCAAGAAACAATATCAGTAACGTATGGTTTTATGAGGGTTTACCTGCTTTTGCTACTTGATAACTCAGTAAGAAAGAAGCTTTTAGTGCATTTTCATTAGTGGTTTTTGCGTGAGCTGTAATGAACTTCTGCGAAGCAACGAGCTCAGTACACTTCCTCTTAAAAAATCAGTCTCTTTATCCTTTAGCTCCGGATGTCTACCTTCAAAATGACGCCGCAATTTGACTGGAACCATCGAACTGTTTGGAAGGACTTTCGCACAAATCACACACTGAACTTTCTTTTCGTCAGTCTCTATGAAACCTAAATCTAGGTAGCTGTAGCTATCTTGGTACTTTCGTTTTTTAGTTGTTCCACTTCCACTAGCAGTGTGAACAACATATACTTCTGCGATGGGAGAATTCAGTGTAGTTGGAACATGCTGCAGAGATTCATCTTCTAAAATTTGCTCTTTAGCTGGCTTGTTATTAGTTATTTTTTCTTCGGAAGGTTGTCCTTTGTCATCAACAAAACTGTTTTGGCGTTTTTGTGGCTTTGATAGTGATGAAGGAACTGTACATTTATTCAAAGATCCTGTCTGTAGCCACAAATCCATGCTATGGTCCTTAAATGATTAATGAGAATGGTACAGGAAGCAAGAAAATTAATCTCGAGATATAAAACCGCGAGGAATTTGTTCTCGGATAAAAATTTCTTTTTATGTACAACTCGAGAAAAGTCCAGAATCACCAGAAATGAAGACCCAGGCGTTGACGAAATTTTAATCTGAATAGTTTTGTATTCAATCAAACCGACCGATTCATCCACCAATCTACCATAGCATGCGTGTTTTTACAATGCCGCCGTCGACGTGGCGCATTTTTTGGGAAGGTTCGAAATTGAAATTCTTCCAAATACGTGTTAATAAGCCAAAGTCTAGCATGAAACTCATGGCGCCGTCTTACTTGTCAGCGCCGCTGGATTCACTTAAGGAGGCATGGAATAGCTCTAAGAGGAAGGGGGGGGGGGGGTAAGCAGCGGTGTTAACAAGATATCATTTTTTTGCACAAAAAGAAAAAAAAGAAAAAGAAATGAACCAGAGTCGAAAATGAAAGGGTTATACGTTGAACGCAATGAATCCTTGAATCATTAATATTTTAGAGACTTTCCATAAATGTTTTTGAAATTGTAGCATTTTAATGAAATGTTTTATAAGATAATTTGTTTTCTCTAGTCTTTACAGCAAGCTGCATTTTTGATGGCTGTTTGTCATACAATTATTTCAGTACAAGACTGGTTTATTGACTTAAACTATCTTCGGTAAGTATTTATTGTTTTAAAACAGATTGATCACATTGAAAATGAATATGCTCCAGACAAAATCTGAATTCTCAGATTTTTGTGATTTATGATCAGTAAGTTGCAGGATATCAGTGACCTTTTGTGAGGCCGAGTAAAATATTTATATTTGAAGTTTCTGCCCCCTCCCCTTCCAAAAAATGCAATAAACAGAGCATTTTTTCCGTTTTATTAATATGTGTGATTGTTACAATTTTATAATTTTTTTCCTTAAATCTTATATCACAATTATCCCTGCTCACAGCATTCTTAAGACATTTATTTATATTTTAGTAGCATGCAAGATGCTCTATATCGTTTCTGGCACACTAAAAAATACATGCAGTAAAGCTTATTCAAATAATGTCAAATTCGAACAAGACACTTCTGATTCGGGCAATTTTTCTCATTTCACATTTACATATCAATTAAAACAAAGTACAGTAAAATTAGCTGAAGAAGATTTCTTTAGGATCAGAAAAGAAAATTTCTTAAACAGCAATCTGATTTCATATAATATAAAATTATACACTTGGCCATAATATGAAAATTTGAAATGTTGCAAAGGTGCTGTTGCTAAATTTTGGTACCTGTGATAAAACATAAGTATCAAGCATTCATCTGAGGTATATACTGTTATGAGTTTCACGGAAACCACTATGTACTATTTTAAGGTTGCAGCAGGGGGGGGGGGGGACATACCCTTAAAGTCCTTGGCTTTCTCATGTAATACCTATCCTAGTAGTGTAGTTAAAAAAAACCTTAGTCATTATAATTTTAGTTCCCAAATGCTAGAATACTGATGTCGGTATACAAGAGAGTAGACTCGTTTAGTTCTAGAGAGAGCTTCTTGTTCTTGAACATAAAATGCTAAGAACCCTGTAATAGTTGATGTAATTACTGCAATTGTAACGTTAACTAATTTTATTCATATTGTATTTCCTTTCCAGTTTTTTTGTTGCGTCTGAAAGTTAAGGAAAGTTCTTTGTGTTTTAATTTTTCTTCTTTTTTTCTTTTATTTTAAAATGTATCTAAACTCTAAAACATAGCTTTAATGAATTGCTTTATTTAGATTTCTGTTGTCTGCTGAAATGCTTAAACCTACAACTCCTATAAATATACACGATCCTAACCCAATTCCTGAAGAAACTTCAGAATACTATCCTCATATCGGTATGATTTTTTATTTGTCTTGCTTAATTTGCTATGTTGTATGATTGCACAAAAGAAAACCATAAATATGGCATAAATTAAACACATGAAGGGTAAAGAGAAAGAACTCAACTAACAACAATTTTTTTAGGAATTCACACAAAGGGTTGTCCATAAATGATGTTAGGCTTTGAGGGGGGAAGGTCATGAAATTATGGCAAGAAAGAGGGAGGGGTAACTAGAAGTGTGACATCACATTTTTTAAAAAATAAAAATATGTTTATGAAAGATAGCGTGACTTGTGAGCAGGGCAGAAGGGGGGGGGGAGGTGAAGAGTGACTTTGTGACAAAGAAGGATCAACAGCGTTGAAAAAAAAAAAAACTGACTTCATTTAAGGATAGCCCCAGGTACTAAGGAAATGCTCAATAACTCATTGGCAATCTTTGGTTATTATTCATTTGATTGGGTCAGCATGGATTAAAGAAATGATTTCTTTTGCCAAAAACAAAGACTATATAAAGCATTTTTACTCTAATTCAAGTTTGGTGATGTACCAATGTTATGTTAGTCAAGCAAATCCTGTTTCATATTGAGGGCTTATAATTCCAACCCTATGCTATATTTGGTGGATACCTAATTTAAGGTTAATATAATTTAAATATACCTTTTTAAAGTTGTTTTTATTTATATTTTTCTTTTTCCGAAAAATATCTTGTGGCATTGATTATTTTTTCCTTGTACCTTTCATGTATTTTAGATATGTTTGAGAAATTGTGCCAATCAGCTTAGTTGTTATTTTTAAATTAATGCCGTTCTTTTGTGCTGTTATACTTAAAGGGTAAAGGCTGGAAGAGGGTATTTAGAGCTAAAAATAAAGACATTCACGAAACACATTTTACAATCAATTAAAGGAATTATGATTTTTTATTTTTCATTTGTATGTATTCTACTTCCGTTTACATTTCTCTATCTTTGCAGCATTGATTTTTAATTTTTTTAAAAATAAATATTATTGAAATCTATAGAATACTTTGGTTTAATGTAATGTATTTGTTTAGAAAATATTCAACATGCAAAACATTCTTTCCTCTGTAGTGTTTGTTCAAAATTGCTGTCACAGAGAAGATTTTTATCCTGATTCTATTGCAAAAATGCAAGATACACTTCATCTTACTTTGCAGAAGTCTAAACTAAAATATTCTGGTATATTTTGCAACTCATTTCTGTTTTTTGTGTGTTTATTATTCCAATACAAAACTTTTTGCATTAATAATCCTTTGTATACAGTCAAGCCCCAATTTGCTGCCCACCTTTTTAAGTGCCTAAATGTAACACCATCTTAGATCCTTCCTGATGGTGCTATATCAAGGTGTGTGGACAAGTTTTAACTGTTAATATTTTTTCTTCTGTCAGCTTATTTCAATTACTTAAAAGTGTTATTTTTTCTCTTAATGAGTTAAAATATAAAACTATTTGAGATATTTGCAGAAAATGTACATCTTTTTCCCAAATCTTAATTTTACATTAAGAACTTATAACTAAAATGGAAATGAACTGTTTGACATTTTACAATTCATATTTATTTATAACACTTTTAAAAGAAAAAACCATATCTGTATAATGAACAGTAAGATTAATTACAAAGTTCTGCAACAATTCTGCACAAATGTTTGAATTCTTAGATATAAATAACTGTCTTTACTTTTATCTTTAATTACACACTGAAAAAGAAAAATCCTCTGCCCATAAAACTAATACGTTTAATTTTCTAATCTGTTCCTAGAACTTATTGCTCTTTTTGGAATTCATATTCAGTATAATATTTTAACAAGATGAAGTGCTACCTCCCCCTTCTTACTGTTGCTCACCAATCATCATAACTATTCATACATTTTCCATTGGATTGCTTGTCTGGTGCTTGCATCTAGTGGCGGCGAGTGGGGATTAAAAGTGAGGGGGCAAATTTTTTTTTTAGAAGCTGTACCCTCGATTTTTAGATATCTTTTGATAACATAAGGAAGAGTCTCCAGAGGTTCTCTCCCATAAATGCTTTGGAATTGTTGCAATTATAGTATATAAGGGCGGATCCAGTTTCTGGTTTAGAAGGGGGTCATTTTCGGAAAGAGAAGAGTCAAGGTGCAATTTTGGGCGAAAACGGTGGGAAATATTCGGCGATTTTTTAAAAATAGATATTTCAAAACTGCTTAGGCAATCTTCAACGGCAAAAAAAGTGGGGAGGGGGGGGGGTCTTCCCCTCTCGCCGCCACTGCTTGCATCAATCACAAAATGACACTAAATCGAATACTAAGATGTTTAGCCTCGTTTTATCACTTAGCATTCCATTCTGTGTGTGGTATAGTGATTAGTTAATTGTAAAAATTTATGAAATGACATTGCGTTGTGTAATTAAAATTCTGCTAGGGAAAAAAGGCTGAAAAAGAAAAACCTGCTGAAATAAAATTTGGAGGAATCTGGTAATAGATACAAATTGCTCCGGGGAAAAATGTTAACAACCAAAAATCAATTATGATAAAACTTTAATGTTGTGCTCAAAGCAAATAAGGGTGAGCGACCCAGGAAATTTTGGAAAATAAAAATTAAGGCAACATTAAAAGCAAACAAAAAATAAAGGAGCATTTGCAAGAATAACCCAGGTTCACTACTGCGAAAGACGAAGAGAGGACACAAAATTAGGATAAAACTCACCATTTGGTCTAGATGCGGGTTTTAATGGTTATCTGAATCAAATATTATAACATATGTACAGCGCTGAAGACGGTGATTCCGGTTCCAATGCAGGCATTTTGGAGTTTTGTAGAACAGCGGGGATCCGTGCGGATGGTGGTCCGTCTAGCCGGAGAAGGAAATCTCGTCACACAGTCGGAGAGGGGTTTCCGAAGACGAGAAAAAGCCCCTCATCTCTCTTGTCCAGGGCTTATATAACCTTCCTTCTTCTTGCTGCCACTCGCACTTTCTTTGGTAGAAACTAATTTGTTAAAATAACGTACGGAAAAGAAGAGGCACAGAAATTGGATCATCCTCTGGGGCGATGATGACGTGAGCCCCGACACAATACGATGATAACAAAGCGACCTGCCAAGGTCACTTTCTCCCATCCTCAAGGACATATTCGACACCACTTCTCGCTTAAAAAAAGCGTTTTTTTAAGGAGCGCTACACAGAAAGGGACCATCTAAACGATGTGTCCACAATCTTAAATATTCATATGACTGATTACACGATGAATGGATCAGTAATTGTAAAACTTTGATTCTCATAAGTTTTACCAAAATGGAGTGACATGAGACATGTTATGGCATTCGTCACGTGTAATATTTTATTACACACTCCATTGGTTAAAATTTGGATTTTGTTCCTTTTACTTTGGTTTTCTTCCCCGCTCTGCGTTAAATTCCCGTTATTGTTACCATGCACTTTCTGATGGGGATATTTTGACCATTGGCATGTTGCGGTTTGGAAGAACTACTGCTCTCACGCTTGTTTAATCATTTATCGCTTTTGGCAACTTTTTCCCCTCTTCTCCTCTACTCTGTCTTGGCGATGCGCCGTTTTGAGAAACCTGCTTTGGCTCGGCTCTTGGCGAATTCCTTAGTTTCTTGTAACCTGGTGTTGAGCGGGATTTTTTATCGCTCTCGCTCTCTCGTCTCTCGGCGGCTTGCACTGATTTAGATTTTAAGATGTAGCTAGAATATTTTGGGCGGTATGCCTTTTTATGGCATATCTGCCTCTTATGTAAATTACTGGAACGTACCGTGAGTTTACTCTTTCCCTTTCCATTTCTTTTTATATAATTTTGTTTCCCTTGTTTTTTTTAAACCTAAAGTTCTCTTGGCAGACTTTTAATGTTTGATTTAGGCGTGTGATGTTTTATTACTTGTGGCTATCTCTGGTCTAAATTATTAAGCTCGGTTTTACTTGATTTTTATGAAATTAACTCAGATAAATCATTTGTATAATGCCTTGTGATGAATAAATAAGTTTCTTCAGTAAATAATTTCTGTTTATTTTCCCATGTGCTCTACCAGTTAGGGTTATCGACACCTTGCCATTTAGTTTAGGGTTTCGAACTCTGGGGAGTTCAAACGTAACTATTGCGTTTCATTATTTTTTACATTATAACTAACCACTATACGACATTTGGTGCTCGTGCCTTTCCTTTACTATTTGGGCTGTGTCGATTTTTTTTCTTTTTGTCTGCCACGTGTTTTCTTAATCTTTTTGCTATTCATTTTTTTGGGTGCTCACGGTACCGTGTCCTACTACATTTATATAAAAAAAAATAAAAAATAAAAAAAAAAAAAAAAAAAAAAAAAAAAAAAACAACTGAAGAAATCTATTAAGTTTCCTGAGTATTGATGTTGATATCATCCGAGTTGGTGTTGCTGTATTTCATCGAAGTCTTGCGTCACTGGTGTGTGTCTGCATTCCTGATGTGTTCTGCTGCTTCAAAATTTCTTCTGTTGTGCCATCGATTCGTACCTAACTGGACTGTATCTGCTTCTTTCCCTACCTGATTGTTGCTGCTTCCCGAAAAACTCTTCATCCAAGTGTGTTGTGCTTCAAGGCCATGGTTCGCTGGTTGGCGCCCAAAGTCTACAGTTCTGCCTCCCTTGGTGCTTGTGTTTCCTGACGGTGAGCATCATGTTACTGCTTCAGCATCATCGATTCTGTGCCTCCCGTCACATTCCTGTTCTCCGCTGTTTTCGCCTGTGAATCAACTACAATATTCATCCGTCCGCAGCTGATACGTTTCACTTTGCCTTCACCGTCGCCTTTGGTTTGACGTCATCGACCCCCTCTGGAGGAGATGATTGTGCCATCCTGTCCGCCGGTTCCCCCTGATGATATCTGCATGTTCGGTACACCGCTTCTAAGATTCTTCTCATCGTTCGCGCCGTGTGTTGCTCGTGCTCGTCGAAACGCTTGTATTAATGTGAATGGGTTATAAACGTTTTTGGTGCTTCGTGGTCCGTGGTGTGAATCATACGGACAACTGTGATGCGACCTGATCAATCGGCTACACAGTATGAACATCATTAATCGCGTTTTTTTTTTTTTTTGATGAACCTTTTTGCATCATTCCGTCAGTGTGTCAGCAAGTTTAACAAACTTCAATACCACATGTGTCATCGGTCATCATTTGTCATCGGGATCAAAAATTCCTGCTTTTTCAACTAATTTTTCGTCTGAACTACAACATTTTTTTAAAAATTCTGTTTACCTGAACTTTTTTAACGACCGAAACATTTTATAGTTTTACTGAATAGCTGGTATTTACATAGTTGGTGATTGGTTTTGATTGGTTGCAGCATTTTTTCTCCACATTTTCTCATTTTTAAATAATGTGTTATGAGACTTTAATTCGTTTCTTTGCTCTGACATCAAATCTCCTTTGAAAATTTTGTTGATATTTTAATTTAACTACAACTATTCAAAAAAAGAAAAGAAAAATATCTACATTGAAGTCATCGATTTAATTTTGTTTTTGTCCCCTCTTATCATTGCCTGAAATTTTATTATTCAAATTGTATGATTTATGTGTGTTTTTAGTCAGTGTGTGTTTTCTCACAATAAGCAGCATTTGACGGGTTCCCTTCACAAGATGTTGGGAATTAATTTATCCAGTATAAACAAAAATACTGAAGGAGGTGTACTGCACTTCATTTTTTTTAAATATTTTTAGTTCACTGAAACTGAAGATAAAAATAATTTTAATTATTTTAAATTTATATGTTAATTGTTCTGTGCTTTGATTATAGTTGGGTGACAAAAATTTTTTTTAATTTGACAACTGCTGTTGGTTTTGTTTTCAAAAAAAAAAAAAAAAAAAGTATCCATTCTATTGACATTATATGAGTTCCTAAAACTTTTCCACAGGTCATTTTCAATTTAGACTTGCATTAATTTTGGTTGTAGCTGTAGTATGCCATTTGGTACTATAGTTCATTTTTGCACTTAGTAATGTTTTCCTTTGAGTAATAAATAAAATAAATTTGTTTTTTCATGTTGGTACAAATTCGAAAAATGTGAGCACATTTTGAAATATCATTTTGGGTGACGTTGCACATATCAGGGATATTTAACTGAATTGGTGTTTTTAGTATCTTTATGAAACTTATTTCTATGCTTTTTATAACAAGTTAAACAGACTACTTGAATACACATACTTGAATTTTCACATGTTATCATTGATGTTCTGTGTTTTCAACATTAAATATTCTATAATTACAAAAAAAAAAAAAAAATCATAAAGGTCAGGTTATTCATGCTGTTTAATGATTCCATACTATGTATCTTTCATTTTTAATTTACTCATGATATTTGTTAGGGTTTAATTATGGATATCTTGCTCGAGTGGGCACGTACTTGATGCCTGTGTTTACATCTCAAAAGAGTTTAGTTCAATCGTCAGTTAGTTTTGGTAAATGAATTTCTCTGTTTATTTTTAATGAAATCAATTTTGAAGAAAAACAATTATTCAATATGATATTGGGTTTTGTGCGGCTGTTGCATGAAGCCATATGCCTTTAGGGTTCAATATTGAAGATTTGATTAATCATGTTGTCTAATTAACTTTTGGGTATTATTTTGTTTGTCGGTCAGTGTGTTTGGTATGACTTAATCAGTTCATGCAGGCATGAACTTTAGTACTAGACAGTTTGAGTCATGTTGGACATTCCTTGCCTGCCAACAAAAATTTTACCATTCACTTAAAAATTTTGTTTTTATTGGATCATTGCATATGTATGTTGTAATCTGTCTGCCTTGTTTTCTATCTTTCATGTTTGCCTTGCTCTCTTTTTCTCCTTTTTTTTTTTCATTTTTTCTTTGGCCTTTGGCCTTTTCAAAAAAAAAAAAAAAAATTCTAATGAAAGGGGAGTAATGTCACGTGTAATATTTTATTACACACTCCATTGGTTAAAATTTGGATTTTGTTCCTTTTACTTTGGTTTTCTTCCCCGCTCTGCGTTAAATTCCCGTTATTGTTACCATGCACTTTCTGGTGGGGATATTTTGACCATTGGCATGTTGCGGTTTGGAAGAACTACTGCTCTCACGCTTGTTTAATCATTTATCGCTTTTGGCAACTTTTTCCCCTCTTCTCCTCTACTCTGTCTTGGCGATGCGCCGTTTTGAGAAACCTGCTTTGGCTCGGCTCTTGGCGAATTCCTTAGTTTCTTGTAACCTGGTGTTGAGCGGGATTTTTTATCGCTCTCGCTCTCTCGTCTCTCGGCGGCTTGCACTGATTTAGATTTTAAGATGTAGCTAGAATATTTTGGGCGGTATGCCTTTTTATGGCATATCTGCCTCTTATGTAAATTACTGGAACGTACCGTGAGTTTACTCTTTCCCTTTCCATTTCTTTTTATATAATTTTGTTTCCCTTGTTTTTTTTAAACCTAAATTTCTCTTGGCAGACTTTTAATGTTTGATTTAGGCGTGTGATGTTTTATTACTTGTGGCTATCTCTGGTCTAAATTATTAAGCTCGGTTTTACTTGATTTTTATGAAATTAACTCAGATAAATCATTTGTATAATGCCTTGTGATGAATAAATAAGTTCTTCAGTAAATAATTTCTGTTTATTTTCCCATGTGCTCTACCAGTTAGGGCTATCGACACCTTGCCATTTAGTTTAGGGTTTCGAACTCTGGGGAGTTCAAACGTAACTATTGCGTTTCATTATTTTTTACATTATAACTAACCACTATACGTCAGTGCTGAACTATATTTGAAGTTAAAAATCAACGTAAATAAAGCACAAATAAGGTAGAAAGTACCTTTCTACCTTATTTGTGCTTTATTTACGTTGATTTTTAACTTCAAATATAAACTACTATATATTTAATGTATATTTAAATTTGTTTTTTATATTTTTTTCCGTATGAGATTAGTTTTCATACTTTTCTGCATTTCATTGGTTTTTCAGATATATAGTTCATTTTGTGATTGCACGTTTTTTTCTTCAGAGAAAAAAAACAGCAATAAAGTAACTTTATTATTATTATTTACGTTCGTATTTGTGCCACTATCACAAAATTTGAAGTACTCCTAAAAGTAAACATAGTTTACTAAAATTTTGGACAAATAATTCAGTGTATATAAAGGCCTAAATAAGACGGTAAGACGAACAAAAATACAAAGGCTACTTTTTTCTATAGATATCATTTATGTTCACGTTTTTATCAATATCACGAAATTTCAAGGCGTTTGCGCGACCTCTAAATATTAATATATTTTGTCAAAATTTTTCACAAATAATCAGTGTATATAGTGGCACAAAATAAGAGGGTAAGACGCATAAAAGTACAAAGTTTATTTTTTCCATACATTTCTGAATCACCCTAATATATATATATATATATATATATATATATATATATATATATATATATATATATATATATATATATGTATATATATATATATATATATATATATATATATATATATATATATATATATATATATATATATATATATATATATATATATATATACACACACACACTCGTGTCCAAAATTATCTTTATATTCACAAATTCACGGATTTCTTAGAAACTGTGAACTATGAACTTGTGATGTTTTGTGAAATGTTACATAGCACTATTACACATAAAATGCAAAGAGAAAAAGTAAAGGGATTGCACATAGAATAAGATTGTACCAAGAAACGTGAAAAATGGTAATAAAATGTGGAAAAACTATTTCAGAAAAATGGAATAACGCAGAACAGAATTAAGCCTTACAATTTTCATACGGGATATGATCTCAACTGACTACGGTACTTGCTCAATGCCTTCACTTTCTATGAAGTAGTTAACGAGCGTTGCTCGATGTGGACGAGCATTATATTGTCCATAAATAAAGTCAGGTCCATATGCACCTCTGAAAAGTATGACATAAGGCTCTAGCATCGCATCCCGAAACTTCTCGCCTGTCACAGATACACTGTTCAGTATTCCTCCCCATACCATCACACCTGTATAACCGAAATGGTTCCATTATTTTTGTTCCGTTCCATTATTTTTGAGGGATTATTTCGTGTTCCTGACTCTCTCCACGTGTAAACCGTCTAGAATTACATGTAAAACTAAAGGGCCGTGGTGGCCCGATCGGTAAGGCATCGGACTCGTGTCCGAAAGGACCCGGGTTCGATCCCAGCCGATCAAAGATCCACCGTCTTGATTAATGGTGACTGGGAGGCGTTAAAAATGTCGTGGTCACAAAGTCCTCCAAGTGAAACGATACCTCTGGGGGTGCTAGGGCCTATGGTTTGCTCGACCCTAGGTTCTGGTTCAAAATTAAGAACAGAGCGCTCTTCAGGGCCCTATCCCGGTTAAACCACTAAGCTGGTAGGTACGGGAGACCCTGGAGGGTGAAAAGAAATGAAATGAAATGAAATGTAAAACTAAATCTCGACTCATCAGTAAACAGAAAATGGGACCATTGGTGTTCACTCCAGTTCTGATGTGTTCTGCACCAATTTCGGCGTTCCCATTTATGTTGCGCCGACAGTGAAACACATACACTTGACCTTCTGGCATAAAGGCCTGTATCATCAAGCCTTCTGTATACCATTTGCCACTATACAGCAGTTCCAGTGGCGGCTACAAGCTCTGAAGCTAACTGGCGAGTAGTAGACTTCCTGTTACGACTAGCAGTTAGTGCTATATATCGATCTTCGGCAGCAGTTGTCATTCGTCTACGGCTTCGTCCAGCTCGTTTTGCAACATTTCCCCCGTTTTGAAACTGTTTCCATAATGCAGAGACTGTCTGTCGTGAAATGTTCAGACATCTCGCTACTTCCGTGACAGGCTGGCCTGCTTCTAAATGGCCACTTCATAGTATCTTCCAAATAATACCTCGAAGCAATAGCAAACCGATTTGATCCGTTACACACTGAAATCAAACTTTATATCGCAGAGAAACACAGTTACTCGTTTTGTGTAAAACGTTTGATTACGTATCGGATGACGTAAGCCTGCATTTGCATATCATAGACTAGTTTGATAACTTCTTACTGGATTATTCTAATTAGGCTTGTTTCTCGCAGTTTCTGCAAAAATAGATCCCATTGGTCGGACATTTCATTGAATATCATTAATTTTCTGTATGTAAAGATAATTTTGGACATGAGTATATATATATAATTAAATTTCATAATTCAACCATAGTTTTCAATTTCTTGATTGTTGGTTTGATGAGCTACACAAGCACACGCACCCAACAACATACGTATTTATGATGTACCAGTAAACTATAATTTAAAATTTAAATTAAAGAAACAATGAAATTTGATAACCTGTAGAATCTATACATGTAATGACAACATAAAATGTGCTTTATTTGAACATTTATAGGGACAATTTGATCAAAGTCCTATGTAATTACTGTTATTATTATTATTATACGAAATAGTAATGTAATGATGTATATAAGCAGATCATATTTGACGTTCACATTCACATGGTCACAATGATTGTTCTGAAATGTAATGCAAACATATTTTGCATTTTTTCAACCTCATCCAATCCATAATAAAATAAAATTTACTTTTTAACCATACGTTACAACTTCTTGATCATTTGTTTGATGAGCTAAACACGCACGCGCGCACCCACTAACGCAAACATATACCAATAAACTAGAATCTTAAATTTAAAGTAAAGAAACAAGGGAAACTGATAGCCTAGAAAATTCATACGCATAATGGTACAATAAAACTGCTTTATTTAAGTATTTATAAGGGCAGTTTAATCCAAGTCTCAAATAATTACTGTTAGGATTACTCGTATACGAAATAGCAATGTATATATGCAGGCATGCAAAATCAGATCATTTCTGACATTCACATTCACGTGATCACATATTCTTCAACTAAAAGTTTTACAAAGACAAAATTAAAATGAGATATACTGCACCTAATAAATTAAAAAAAAAAAAAGAAAGAAAGATACTAATATTAAAAGTTCTTTCGTATTGTCGATGAATATTTTGTCCGCAAATGAAAATGTTGGTAGCATAAAACCGCTTTATTTAAGTATTTATAGGGACGATTTGATCCAAGTCCCCCCAAAAAAATTGTTGTGAATACTTATACGAAATATAAATATATTTATGCAGACATGCAAAATCGCATAATTTCTGACATCCATATTCACATGGTCACAATGAATGTTTTAAAATACAATGAAAACATATTTCGCATTTTCTTCAACCGCTTCCTTCATTACATACTTCTTCGATCTTGTCGCACATATTAGATCTGAAAAACCGTATGTATTTTAAATGAAACGAAACATATATCAGAACTAATATGTGGCAAAACAAGATTCAAGAGCAAAAACAAATACCAAACATTCCTTCCAAAAAATCTAAAATATCTTTGAGGACTGGAAATAGTTTTACACCTAAGGAGAAAACACAAGAGATATTTCCTACTTTCAAATTTTTTCGATGATGACAATATATCTGCGCCTTCCCTCCGCTGGGAATTTACAAAACTTCTTCTCTTTTTAGATTTAAGGTTTTTGTTTTCTTTCTTTCATGTGCGAGTTTTACTTTCGGTTTTACTTTAAGAAAGTATTTGCGAGGAATTTCATATATATTTAAAATGAATGGAAAGAGTGACTGTACAGGAGTTTCGTTTCGATGTGTTTCTCATTAAATCCATGATTTCTCTGTGTTTGTGAATTTTTAAAACATGCATAGGAATGAAGCTTTTATAATTCACTGTGTACCTGCAATTCTTCCGGCATGTACATTTTAAAGTTTTGTACAGCCAATCGCCTGCGTTTCTTATCATAAAAAAATACCCTCAAGGAAAAATAGAAAAATAAATATACCTTTCAAAGTAAAGAACACATTTCCGCCTAAAAAATTATAACATAAATTACGTTTCCTTACTATTTTTTCCTAAAGAGAAGTTATACACGCAAGTAACAGTGTTTCTTATTTATAAATCTTTCTAATTTTGGGGCAAGTATCTAGCTTAGCTAGAGAAACAAGTAAATAAACATGGATACACGAATCTAATTGTTCTAGTGCTGAACCGAGACAAAATTTTGTGATTGTTAACAATTTTTTTTCCGCTCTTTATGCTTGAAAATTACTTTTTTGAATTAGTAATGGAAAAAGAATATGCGTACAATGATGTGGACTACGTATTGTGAATATATACAGGGTGTCCACTCCAATCATGGACCAATAGCTAATTTCTAAACCGTTAGAGATAAGCATATAGTTTATTTAGGAAAAAATCTCAAAATTACGAAAGGAATTTTGGGTCTATTCAATGTTTTTCAAAAAATCCAATTTTGAAAGAGTTACGAAATTTAAATTTTTATACAGCCCCCCAGTCCCATCAATCATATTTAGTAAAACATTCTTGACACTGTAACGTTTAAAACTAAAAAAAAATCACTCTTCTACCACAAAAATTGACCGAGTTATGACGTTTTGAAAAATCAAGATTTTGCATTGTTTCATGACGTCATCAGGAGATCGCTTAAGGGACCGTATGCGAAATCCTTCAAAATCTTGATTTTTCAAAACGTCATAACTCGGTCAATTTTTGTGGTAGAAGAGTGATTTTTTTTTAGTTTTAAACGTTACAGTATCAAGAATGTTTTACTAAATATGATTGATAGGACTGGGGGGGCTGTATAAAAATTTAAATTTCGTAACTCTTTCAAAATTTGATTTTTTGAAAAACATTGAATAGACCCAAAATTCCTTTTATAATTTGGAGATTTTTTCCTAAATAAACTATATGCTTATCTCTAACGGTTTAGAAATTAGCTATTGGTCCACGATTGGAGTGGACACCCTGTATATCTTCCTTCCGTCTTAATGCATATGTGTTTAAAACTTTTGCAAACCTACAGCATATTTACGCAATTATATATATTTTGTGTGTGTGTGTGTGTGTGTGTGTGTGTGTGTGTGTGTGTGTGTGTGTTTGGCACACCTTTAAGAGCCCCAAAAAGGGCAGCGGTAGCCCGATCGGTAAGGCGTTGGATTCGTAAATGAAGGGGCCCGGGTTCGATCCCAGCCGATCAAAGATCCACAGTCTTGATTAATGGTGGCTGGGGAGCGTTAAAAATCTTTGAAACAAAAAGCTAGTGTCTTTCCTTTTACCCGAATTTCTATCACGCATTTTCCTCTTTGTTACATTTTCTTTCTTTCTTTCTTTCAATATAAAACCGGTGTCTTTAGAAGCACTGGTTCAGGTTTTTATTCAGTATGGTACATTTTCGGCTCTCTGGATTCATATTTGTTTTTATAATAAGATTAATGAAATTGGACAAAGCAAGAGGAGGTCGTGATCACAAAGTCCTCCAAGTGAAACGATACCTTTGGGGGTGCAGGGCTAAGGGTCTGCTCGGCCCCATGGTCTGGTTCAAAAAGAACAGAGCGCTCTTCAGGGTCCTATCCCGGTTAAACCACGAGCTGTGGTAGGTACGAGGGACCCTGGAGTGAGTGAAGGTAAAAGTGTCCCAAAAAGCTTCAAAGAAGCTTCTTTACCATACCGGTAAAATTTTAACATCAAACGTGATATTAACAGGCTGAAGTCAAAAAAAAAACTATTCCTCTTAACATTCGCTACTAAATTTAGAAGGAAATATTATACCAATCACGCCGTACTGTGCCGTAGACATGCACTTTTTAAAAAAATATATGGCTTGTTTTTAAAGCAATGACGAATTGCTAATTTTTTTTATTATTGACCATAGCTACGTTCGGTTCCTTTTCAGATTGGACTCGGAACCTGCCACAGGGTGTACTTACACAGACGCGCATGCGCGTACACACATTCCCCCACACATGCACACACAAAACATATATAAATACACAGATACACACACCTATTGCAGTTCTTGATTGTGAAAAACATAAATTGAACTCAACTTGTCAAAAATCTTTTTTTTTATATATTTTTAAGATAAACTTTTGTTTAAATTTTTTATTTGAGGTGGCAACCTTTTCAGCACGTTTCTAATTTTCCACCTGAGCAATTTTCCTTTTTTTTCTAAAATGAGCTTGATTTAAAGTAACGTTTGACGTCTTTGAAAAAAAAAAAGCGAGTGTCTTTCCTTTTACCCGAATTTCCATCACGCATTTTCCTCTTTGTTACATTTTCTTTCTTCTTTCAATATAAAACCGGTGACTTTAGAAGCACTGATTCAGGTTTCCTTCAGTATGGTACATTTTCGACTCTCTAGGTTCATATTTGCTTTCATAATGAGAGTGATGAAATTGGTCGAAACAAGAGTCATAGGTACATTCTGGTGGGCAAATTACGGCATTATTTTCTTACCTTTGATGTTTGTTTTCTTTTTATTTTTTATTTTTAAGTCATACTTTCAGGTTGTTATTTTGGGAACGAAAACACTTTTCTCACGCTTTAAATTTTCGTATACGATACAGAGTTTTAAAGTAAAAGCCTACTTTTTTTTTTATCTAAACGCAAAGAATTTGGATTATGCTTCAAAGAAACGTGTCTAATTAACCTATTAATGCCTGACATTTTTTTTTCCCCAAAGATATTTTGTATACTGGTTACAAACAGTATTTAATTGACAGGAAAAATAATAGAAAAAATATTATGTAAAAAATATTGTTTTATTGAAGAAAGAAAAATCGTCCCTTAAAAGTTACGATAGACCCCAGAGGGTATATACTTTTTTTACGAATTTTTTTTTTTTCAGCCTACGATATAATATTTAAAAAGACATTTTATAAGAAGAAATAAAATCAGCAATTAACATAAACTGGGAAGCTGGGAATAACTTTGAAAACTTAGCTTTTATTCTTGAGATTGTGAACGATGTAATTTTTGATAAAGGTCATATTAAAACTGCTACAGAACACACTTTACAATGGTTATGTGCTGCAATCTGTTAATAACGAATTGAAACAATACCAAGGTACTAATTGAACACTATTATTTGGTTGAAATGTTCATTTTGGGGAAATTCAGACCCTCTTTTGAACCGTCCCTAAAAAGGGACGCTAGGCATTAATGGATTAAAAAGGAGAGAGGGCATCGGTGGTAACATTAACACACAGTTGATAGAATTTCGGTCGCAAGAGTTTAAGTGTTTAAAGTGTTTTTTTCAAGAAGTAAACTATGTAAAATCACACAATCCGTTTTATCGACTAACCTAGTTTGTTTTTGCACTACAATTAAAAATTGTGCAATGTCATAAAGCAACATAGCTATATTTATTTGTTTTAGGAGTTTTAAGGCAAGTAAAAGGTTACAGAAGTTCACTTATGTGTAAAAGAGGATTTTAGTGTTGAGCTTAAAAGTTACTTTTAAATTTGAATATTTCCTGAAATTATATCCCCATTAAAATGTGAAAAAACGCAGATCCCATTTAAGTGGAAAATTTTTCATTCCAAAATGTTTTTTTATTTAATTATTTATTTAGTTTTTTAGTGTGCTGTTTTAAGCAATAATGTCTAGTTTATGTAATTTCAGGTCAGTTTTTTTTAATTGCACTGCAAGATTGCAATTAAGTGTGCAAGTCGTTATTCCGCATATGTGTCTGGACTGTTATGTTTTAAAATAAATCAACATCGAAACCGTTTTCTACATGAAAATCAATAAATTAACGACTTATTATTTGTATTGTGTAATAATGAGTGACACATCAATTGAAATTATTTAGAATTAAAGAAAAAAGAACATACCAGTAAACTAAATATATTTTAAGCTCTTATATTTTTTAAAAATCGTCTGCATTCAACGCAAAAGTTTGGCTACAACTTCGAAAGAATCTTTTAGCACTGGAATATTTTACTTGTTAAAGACACATTTTCTCTCGTTTGAAGAAACACTTGTGCAATAAAAGGTAACAGGGGAATAAAACTGGAATATATCTTTTAACTGTAGCCGCAACTGATCCTTTTTCTCCTTGATATAGTCATACATTATGGGAAATGGCCCCAAGTTTCAAACTGTGGAGGACATTTTTTCTCCCAAAACGTCACTGCGACGCCATCTTGAAAACGTGTTCCGAAATTTCAGAAGTTTTGAGGGTGCACTCCTGTTTCTTCTACATTATTGAGCGAAGGAACGAGCATTTGTTGAATTCCTATTTCTTCGCAGTTGCTCTACCACCAGACTTTTTTTCCCGTTTTTACTCATTTTTGTTTTTCGAGAAGTTTTTGAGGCTTCTTTTTTCTCTTTAACAAGAAATTTTATTTCTTTTCTGGAAATCCTTAAGAATGATGTATTTCTGTACTGAATACATATTTGCTATTACAAAAATTTTGGAACTTTAGTAAAATGTTATTTACTGTTTTGTGTTTTTAAATTACCGTAGTAGAGGTAATATCTGCTTCGAGAACAAGAGTTATTTTTATTTATAGCTTACATATCTAACGAAAAACATTGTAACTTGACCTTTTTTATTTGCTTTATATTAAGTCTATAAATCAAACTGGTCCTCTTAAAAAATAAAAAAAACTTCAAGGTACGAAAAGATTAAAACTGTGTTTTCTAATAATCAAATTGTGTTTTCTAATAATTAATATGGAGATAAAACAAAATTTTAAAAATATATGCTAGAGTGAAAAGTGGCAGAAGTTTTTTTATTGATATTGTTATTATTTGTTTAAATGTGCAAAATATGTAACTGTAAATTATAGATTTTCTTACAAACAATTATGATTTTTTTTCTCATTATCAAATCCTTTCATTTTGTGCATTCAACTTATTCATATAGTAAAATTAATATTACTATACAGGGTGTCCACTCCAATCGTGGACCAATAGCTAATTTCTAAACCGTTAGAGATAAGCATATAGTTTATTTAGGAAAAAATCTCCAAATTATGAAAGAAATTTTGGGTCTATTCAATGTTTTTCAAAAAATCAAATTTTGAAAGACTTACGAAATTTAAATTTTTATACAGCCCCCCAGTCCTATCAATCATATTTAGTAAAACATTCTTGACACTGTAACGTTTAAAACTAAAAAAAAAACACTCTTCTACCACAAAAATTGACCGAGTTATGACGTTTTGAAAAATCAAGATTTTGAAGGATTTCGCATACGGTCCCTTGAGAGATCTCTCGATGACGTCATGAAATAATGCAAAATCTTGATTTTTCAAAACGTCATAACTCGGTCAATTTTTGAGGTAGAAGAGTGATTTTTTTTAAGTTTTAAACGTTATAGTGTCAAGAATGTTTTACTAAATATGACTGATAGGACTGGGGGGCTGTATAAAAATTTAAATTTCGTAACTCTTTCAAAATTTGATTTTTTGAAAAACATTGAATAGACCCAAAATTCCTTTCATAATTTGGAGATTTTTTCCTAAATAAACTATATGCTTATCTCTAACGGTTTAGAAATTAGCTATTGGTCCACGATTGGAGTGGACACCCTGTATAAATACTTATATAGTGAAATTTAAATTTAATACCACCCTACACTTTTTTTAATGGAATTACCTTCTTTTCTTTCAAGTAGGTTAAACTGATAAATTGTTTTATAACTGCATTATACATAGTTTAAATACTAAGACGACGTGTGATGCTCAAAGTAAACAAGTACCAATGATTATTTAATGAATCTGACTTTTTAACATAATAGCTCTGTCTATTTTAAAAGACATAGGAAATTTATCGTAGCGCGTAAATGCACTTTTAATTTTCACAATTACAAAAACTATCTAAAATGTTTTCTTTTATCACTATTTTATGTGATAACCTATTATTAAACGTTTCCCCTATCCTAATTTCAAAAAACCATGATGTTTTCTATTCTGCTTTTACTGTTATAAACTTTTTGAAACAGATAAAAATACTATATCGTCGCCATAGAACAAAATTAAAGCATCAACGCTTCAGAACAAGAGCAACATATCCTACTGTTACTGTGTTGTGACTATTCTATATATATAAAAATGAATGTTGGTGTGTGTGTGTGTGTGTGTGTTCCCTAAGATCTCAGAAACTACCCGGGAGATTTGACTGAAACTTTCACCGTTTGTTCCTTTTGGTACTGGGAAGGTTTAGAGACCAGTTTCAACAAAATCCGATGGGTAGTTATTTTTTTATTTCAATTTTAGACCTGATTCTGTCTTTGTAATTTCAATTTGAAACTCCATTTTCGAAGGCTTTCATCAATCCAATCGAGTATTTAGTGTATCAACTCAACTCTCTGGCAGATAGTTGGAATTGAATGCTACCGTAAATTTGGCTATCTTTTGAATCGCGCCAAGAGCCCTCAATAATGGAAGTTTTCCCAATAACTATCTCAAGTATAAAGGATAAAAAATGGTTTTTGATTAACAGATTAATCTTTTCTTAAAAACAAATGAGATTCAGTTTCATATTTCGGAACTCCTTTAGATTTGTAGAGGCTTAGATGTCATGCATTATTTTCCAGACGAACACTATTTTGTTGTTTTCAATCAAAGTATGTTACTATATTTTCTCGCCAAACATCCAATCAATAGTTCGTTTTCATGTCCATACTATTTGCTATGATATACCGCAATGTTGGAAATTATTTTAACGCCTTACGGAATGGTGTACATTTACCGCCAAATATAATATTCAAATTGATTTCAGATTGCCAAAAAGTAATTGATCAGTACATTTTTACAGCGTAAATGTTTATATGTAAATTTTTCTTTATTATTGTTCAACTTTTTTTTTTTTTTTTAAATTTAAGGGAGCAGTTGTCGGTCTACTTTTTTGAATTGATCAGTGCATTTTCACAACGTAACTGTACATCTGTAATTTTTTTTTGTTCACCATGCTTTTTTTCTGAACTTAAGGAAGCAATTGATGGTCTACTTTTTTGGATTGATCAGTGCATTTTTACAACGTAATTGTATATATGTACATTTTTCTTTTATATCGTTCACCGTTCTTTTTTTCTTTTTTCTTTTTTGAAATAAAAGGAGCAATTAATGGTCTATTTTTTTGGATTGATCAGTGCATTTTTACAACGCAATTGTACATACGTGAATTTTTCTTTATTGTTGTTCAGCGTGCTTTTTTTTTTTTTGAATTTAAAGGAATAATTGATGGTCTACTTTTGTAAATATGTATATTTCTCTTTATCACTGTTCACCGTGTTTTTTTTTTTTTTTTTTGAAGGAGCAATTGATGGTTTACTTTTTTGGAATGTCCAGTGCATTTTTAGAACGTAATTGTAAATGTGTACATTTCTCTTTATTTTTGTTCACTGTGCTTTTTTTATAACTTTAAAGTAGCTATTTGTGGTCCAGTCACATTCTATTGTAAATATGTCAATTTCATTTTATTACTATTCACTGCTCTCTCTCTCTCTCCTTTTTAATTAATTTAAAAGAGCTATTCATGGTCCAGTCACATTATACATTTTATGTGTCTCTACATTTTATTTTCAACACGAAGATCTCTTTTCACGATTTGTGGAGAACTTCTTCATCTTGATGTGTAAATAAAATTCCTATCCAAAATCAAATTATGTGTAAAGTTTTTCATTGTTCAGTATTTTTTAATTTTTATAAAAAATAATTGGTGGCCTATTTGTAGATTGTTCAGTACGTAATTTCAACTTTACTTGATTTAGAATTTTTAAAATCTTTCATTCCTCAATAACGCTTTATAGATTTTTACATCCAAAACACCATGTGGAGACGAAATATACATCTAGGCGGAACAACGTCTGCCGGGTTCTGCTAGTATATATATAATACAAGCAAATAGTAAAAATGAAATAGAAAATATCACATTAGGAGAAATGAAAGGAGAAAAATTGAATCCAGAGCTCATCAGCCGTGGGGGATTCAAGAGTGGTCGAAAGACCAAAAAATTAAAATATAAACTATAAAGAGGATGTTTCAGTTTAAAATATGCAGTCTTATTATATTATATACTTGGCTTTTTAGTTTAGCTGCTTTGCTCATCTATGGGCTTTTGGTGCGGTCTGTTCGTTTTTTTCTTCTTACAATTCTGATATATATATATATATATATATATATATATATATATATATATAATATATATATATATATATATATATATATATATATATATATATATATATATATATATATATATATATAATCGGCAAAAACGGGCCGAATGATGAGCCGAAAAAATTATTCAAATATTATTCTTTAAAGTATACCTTTACTAAGAAACTATGATGAATAATTTAATTAACAGTAATAAGTTGATATGAAAGTTTTTTTTTATTAATTTTCCTACTTTGAATAAATACATAGGCACAGATACGCTAAAATGATTATTTGACTATCCTCCCGTATAAAGCAGTGAGTAACCGCCCCTAAGCAAGGGCTAAGGCAGAAACATGCAATACACCGCCAACTCGGCTATTTCGATCCATGGACAGCTGTTTCGAGCTTATTATGCTCTCATCAGCATGGAATACGAAAGTAGTCGAGTTGGAGGCAAAAATCCTCTTATAAAGCAAAGAGAGCCAAAAAAAAAACTGGTAGCTAATGTGAAATTAGAATACCAGCGAGCGACCGCACTTGGTACGGTACAACTCGTAAATTTTTTAGGCAGAGCTCAAGGTATAAAGCAGTGAGTAACCGCCCCTAAGCAAGGGCTAAGGCAGAAACATGCAATACACCGCCAACTCGGCTATTTCGATCCATGGACAGCTGTTTCGAGCTTATTATGTTCGAGCTGTGCTCGATTCAGCATGGAATCACGCTTAAGAGATTTTCCTCAACTCGACTACTTTCGTATTCTATGCTGATGAGAGCAAAATAAGCTCGAAACAGCTGTCCATGGATCGAAATAGCCGAGTTGGCGGTGTATTGCATATCCTCCCGTATTTAATAAGAGGCAGCAAGTAAGAAATTAATCCCTTATTGTATTTCGGATAAAAGTGACTTCTGGTTCTTTAAGGCACAAAATTGCATTAAACAGACCAGCTTGAAAAAACAGTTATTTGAGTTTGAATGCTGAAACGTAATTCGAAAGCTGTACCAAGTCTCGTAAAAATATACTATTTTCCTGAACTACATTTGTCTCAAATTTAATGTTTTACAGTCTGTTTTATTGCAGGAAAGTATAAGAAGCAATTCCAGAAAAATGATTGTGCTTTACCCTAACGTCATTTCCAAAATAGATCCCTTTTGGAGAATTTGAGATTTGCTACTGCCATTGAACTTTCTTCGTGCTGGCAACGTAACAGAAAATAAGGAGAAGAAAATAAAACGACAGAAAAAAATGAACAGTATAATTATAAATGCACTTTATAATTATAGATATAATTATAATATAATCAGACCTAGAAGATGAAGGGTAATATTTTTTTCCGTGAAACAAAAATGATTTTTTTGAAACAATTTAACAAAAAGTGTTTTTCACATTGTAATAATAATAAAACAACGTATTTATTCACATAATTTTATTTCTTCACACTTTCATAATCTTAATTCAGCACCTTATTTTCAGTATTTTTGCAACTAGAATTATCCATTTAGGACGAAATGTCTCAAAGACAAAGTTCTTTCAGATTAAACTGGGACACGCACAATGACAACTCTATTTTACGTTTCTCAAAGAACGGAACTTAAAAAACGTTAAGTACGGGAAAAATATTCCAAGCACCTGCTGAAGAGATCTGCTGAAAAAACGTAAAATGCGGGAAGTGTAGTTTCGGGGGATGTAAATTCGAGGTTTCACTATTTTATCTTGAATACAGAAAATATGTCTATAGATCATTTTATCTTGAATACAGAAAATATGTCTATATATCACTTATACGTATTAATTGTTTTGTTAATCATACAGTGTTGCATATTTTATGTAACTATCGTATACATTTAAAAACAAATAATCATTTCATTGTCTTCGACAGAATTACTTTGAGACGCATCCCACCCTAGTTAATTCCCCTTTCTGCATGAGATTAGTTTTATGTATCTAATTTAGTGGTTTTATCTTTGTCTATTTGTTTGTTTCATCTTTGTTTCGTAATGTATTTCTGATTTTACTTAAAATTATGTGACAGTTTCTTCTTTCGCATGATTAGTTAAAATTTTAAATTTCGTTTATGCGTCTGTTTTGAAAATGTTTTTACATTTTTATAAGTTTTATGTGTTATCATTATTTGGCTCTTGTGCCAGAAAACCTTACGCATCCAACCAACCAACCGAATATGCTGCATTTCGCTATCCTCTCTCCCCTTGAAGATTAAAACCGAGACTTATACAACTACACTTTTTTTTCCTCCGTCGAAAATTCCTCCCTTTCTATCCTCATGGGTTAGAAGAAATTCGTGGCATTAGAATTATACGCAGTCGAAAGGAAATGCAAATGCAATCTTCGATTATGTGATTATCCGCCCAAAGACCACTAATTCGCGCATCTAAATTACAAAATTTGATCGAGAAAATTTAAATGCTAAAAAGGAGATTATATCTCCAGAAAGAGGAAATGAGAAGGTAGATATCTGGAACGCTCTCTACTGGGGTTTAAAAGATATTGAATATGGTAATGCACTTTTAATTACAGCTTACCAGCAACCTGCAGTTAATCCTTTTCAAAATTGAATGCGCAAAAAAGTTCATTTCAGTTAGAGGAATTCTCTACGAATTAACTCGAATAAAGTAAAAAATACGAAAATTTCCATAAGGGAAATATTTCGAGGTAGAATATGGTTTTGGTTTTTGGACGAATGTATAATCGATTGAAGTTAGTATTTGAAAACTGCATTTCTTGTGAACTATAGATATTTCTTAGCATAAGTTATAAGATTTTTTTCAGATTAACTTTATTAGGAAGATATTACTGCAGTTAAATTTTAAACCAGTGAGACATCTAAATAATTTTGTGTAGTTCTTTATGCGAATTCTAACATTCCGTTACTACCCACGAGTAAATATGTTCACGTTCATAAATATTTTAAACTGTTATAAGATTTGTTCACTACTAAAACGCTGTTTAACATTCTTCTACTTCTACCTAGTTTAGCGAGATGTTTAGTATGATTTACTTTGTGTGATGTAATGTGTACGACATTTGAAGTCTTTTGAAAATGTTTAATGAAAAATGTGTATAAGATTCATTAACGAGAGATCTATCGTTATAGAAAAGTTTATTTCTTAAGAAAAAAAAACAGCAGAGATACATAATGAATGGCTGACAGTTTTTCAACTCAGAATAAATAATAATTAGTTAGAACATCGTGCACGCGTTACATTCTTCTTACAGTAAATTTTCATTGTTAACTCTCAAGCAGGGAATACGTCCCTGCTTGAGAGTTAACAATGAAAATTTACGAATTTCGAAATTTTCCAGGGGGGTGCAAAGGGTGCATATACAATGTAAAATTTACCAAAAAGTGGCAAAAACCACGCCCAATCATATGCCAATACACTGATTTCCTAAAGTCACGGGGGGCAATTGACCCCCCTGCCCCCCTAAATGACGGACCTGCTCTCAAGATAGTTCTTTTTAAAAAGGGGGACTGTGGGGGGGGGGAGGTTAAAAACAGACTCGCTTTATTATTTTATGTCTGCAGACATACAACGAAATACGTTTTATCCTCGTCCCTCTCTATCACCATACATAAAGGTCAATAAGTGAAGACGAACTCTAAACTCTAATCGTTGCAGTGGGCAAAAACTGAAAAAAAAAATTATCTACGAAATTTCGATTTTATGTATATACTCAACTGAAAACACATACTGAATTACACATACTGAAAAAAAAATTGTTATTTAGGCAAGTCCTTCAATTTTGAAATTCTAATAACTTTTGGTAAATAAAGTCATGTTTTGGAATGTAAAAGTACTACTAGCAATGTTTAAGCCATTAATGCCTGCATTTTTTTTCCAAAGATATTTTGTATACTGGTTACAAACAATGTTTAATGGACAGGAAAAATACTAAAAAAAATATTATGTAAAAATTATTTTTTTTTATTGAGGAAAGAAAAATCGTCCCTTACGTTAGGATAGACCCCAGAGGATACAGACTTTTTTTACTAACATTTTTTGTACCTACGATATAATAGTTAAAAAGACATTTTATAAGAAAAAATTAAATCAGCAATTAACATAAATTGGGAAACTGGGAATAACTTTGAAAACTTAGCTTTTTTCCTGAGATAGTGAACGATGTCATGTTTGATAAAGGTCATATTAAAACTGCTACAGAACGCACTTTACAATGGTTATGGGCTGCAATATGTTAATAACGAATTGAAACAATACCAAGGTACTAGTTGAACACTACTATTTGGTTGAAATGTTAATTTTGGGGAAATTCAGACCCTTTTTTGGACCGTCCCTAAAAAGGGACGCTAAGCATTAATGGGTTAAATAAAAAAAAAACTCGCTTTTTTTCTTTTGCTAATGAAAGGGGTGTATCTCTTTCTCTCTATCTCTCTGTCTCTAAATCTCTCTCTATCTCATTTGAAAAGACTCATTTATATGGTCAGAGGTCACTCAAAGTTGTGCGAAAAATAGTTTTTTAATGCAACTTTGACCGACCAAATCTTCTTGTAGAAACGGTGCACCACGGTAGTATATATATCAGTAAATTCCCACCAAAGAGTAGTATCCAAAAACATAAAGATATGTGTGGTTGATATTTTGCACATCGAAATTTTTGACTCTGAAATTGCAGAAATCGCAAAATCACGTGACTTTGAGGGTCATTATCTCCTTGCACCATGAGTGACCAGATACAAAACTAGTTGGAGTAGAAGCCTTTCTTGTCCCAGAAACACAATCCGTTAACAAACCTATGGCTACTCTTTCAGTTTTTGCATAATTCGGCTCTAAACTTTGAAAAATGAGTGTTTTTCGGCGTTAAGAAAAAAGGCCAATTACCTGTTTTAAAATATGTATTGCTATTATTTGTAGCACTATTATATCCCAACTTCCTAACTAGCTGAAATGGCATCTAAAGATGGTTGTACAGTTGAAACAAAATTGAAAATGAATTCTCGAAAATACTCAGTATACGTCAAAAACCATATTTTTTTATTTGTCCAGGCGACGTTTTTTTGTTACATCTCTTTATTCCGTTCGGTTCCAACATGGTAAGCAATTTATGTACTTCTTGTCGTTCTAGTTGCTGTAAAACTGGAAAGTAATGTATCTTAAGTCTGATATAAAGTAATATATCTTGTCATATCAAGTTTATAATGTAAAAGAATATTTTGAAATGGATAATAGACCTAATCTAAAAAAAAAACTTACTTGTTCAGCTGCGCCCTCTTGCTCGATGTCGTGAATGTCATCAAAAATTTCCAGACCAGCACCGAGGGGCTTTAATGTACCAAGATTTTTAGGAAGTGACATTCTGCTAAAGAGGCTTCTGATTTGTGAAAAAGTTGAGTTTTTGATGACATTCACAACATCGACCAAGAGGGCACATCTGAATAGTAAGGTTTTTTTTTTTTTTGGAGTATGTTTATTATCCATTTCAAAATATTCTTTTAGCATTTTAAACTTGATATGACAAGATATATTACTTTATGTCAGACTTAAGATATATTGCTTTCCTGTTTTACAGCAACTAGAACGACAAGAAGTACATAAATTGCTTACCATGTTGGAACCGAACGGAATAAAGAGATGTAACAAAAAAACGTCGCCTGGACAAATAAAAAAATATGGCTTTTGATGTATACTGAGTATTTTCGAGAATTCATTTTCAATTTTGTTTCAACTGTACAACCATCTTTATATGCCATTTCAGCTAGTTAGGAAGTTGGGATATAATAGTGCTACAAATAATAGCAATACATATGAAGGGTCAGGGGGAAAAACCACGGTAATCACATTTGATTCATTTTGAGAAAAACGAAGTTTAAACTTTACGAACTCATAAACTTCCCCAGTATACTTGTTCTAAAATGACAATAATACATGGACTACAGTGTTTTTTCACGAATATTGCATATACTAAACGAAATTACACTTATTTTTCTAACAGGTCGTAGCATCAGTTTAAATTCAACAAAAAGTGGACTACCGTGGTTTTTCCCCTTGACCCTTCATATTTTAAAATAGGTAATTGGCCTTTTTTCTTAACGCCGAAAAACACTCATTTTTCAAAGTTTAGAGCCGAATTATGCAAAAACTGAAAGAGTAGCCATAGGTTTGTTAACAGATTGTGTTTCTGGGACAAAAAAGGCTTCTACTCCAACTAGTTTTGTATCTGGTCACTCATGATGCAAGGAGATAATGACCCTCAAAGTCACGTGATTTGCGATTTCTGCAATTTCAGAGTCAAAAATTTCGATGTGCAAAATATCAACCACACATATATTTATGTTTTTGGATACTACTCTTAGGTGGGTATTTACTGATATATACACTACCGAAGTGCACCTTTTCCACAAGAAGATTTGGTCGGTCAAAGTTGCATTAAAAAACTATTTTTCGTACAACTTTGAGTGACCTCTGACCTTTGCGCCAAGAGTCGTCCACAAATATTTATGTACTGACAGTTAGTGGGGATATGGTAGAACACAAAATAATTGTCAGTTCCACGGTTCACTCCTAAAGCAAAAAGTATTGGCTTATCTAAGTTTGCATGTTTTTATTGAAAAAAAGAGCAAAGTCCAACTTTGACCTCCCAAAACGGAAAGAAGAAATTTTCTTTTGAAAAAATAAAAAAACGCATGTTTAATAATTTTAAATAAAGACCATATTCTGAAATTTTCAGCAAAATAAAAAATGTCAAGTTTTTTGACTGCCTGATTCTTAAAAAAAAAAACGGCTCTTAAGTAAGGTATGGGTATATTGCTAAAAATGGACGAGGTCGTGGTGGAATTTTAAGCGTAAGAACAACTTCTGATATTGAACCGGATTTAATGAACTCCGTAAACTGTTTAACCTATCGAGGTGTTGTAAAAATACCGAATTCAGTTAAAACACTTTTTAAATATAAAAAAAAAAAAATCTGGAAAAAATCAGTGGAAACGTTTTATTTAAGAACTTACACAATAACAATCTTTTAATTGGTAAAATCCAGTAAAAGGTTTAAAGTAATAGTTAAACAAATAAACGAAAAAAGAACAGAAAAAAATTACAAAGTATTAAATGATTACTAAAGATTCCTTAATATAATTTAATTATGGTCAATAGAGTTGGAAAGCATTTATGTGTGCTCATTAGATATTCTGTACATCGTATTTAAACCCCTTCCTATAAATTGTGGCACGTTTTTTTTTTCTTTTTTTTGTAAAAAACAAAATATAATTTGTACATAAAAAGTGCAACTAAGATAATAAACTTAAATGAATCTCAACTTGCCTTTATTTTCACTAAACGTACAAAAATATGTATAATTTATCAAACGAGATTATTATTGTTAGTATTTGGTAAATCATAAACAGCAATTTATACACAATACAGATCCAACTTTGATACTAAAGTTACCTAAATCGCAGCAGACCTCCATTACTTGGATGTTTAGGGTAACTCATTAACGTAACGCAAATATCCTTGAAATGATATCATAAATGAAATCGATAACTTCGTCTTATTGCAGGAAGAATTCAAAACAAAACCGACGGCATATAATGGTAAACGGAAAGCAATTTATTTTGCAGATTTATTAGTTGTTTGTCTGTTTTCTTCCTACCAAATTTACGCTGATTCGTTTCCAATAATATCTGCACTTCGATTCGGCATTTAAGAGAAAACTAGATAAGATAGATTGAGAATACGCCTTAATAGTGATGGTTTTTGCTGGAAAAAATGTTTCCAAGAATTAACCATATGAGATATAATCCGACAGTAAGTTGAAAAATACATAATTAATTAAAAATGTATGTTCCAAAATAATATACTTTTTATTTAAAGGTTAAAGTAGCAATTTCAAACGAAAAGTCATGTTGTTTTCCCCAGACTCAAAATTTTAAATATAATTCTAGCTATTATTAAGACAAATAAAAATAAATAAATAAATAAATAAATAACATAACATAACATTATATTAGTACTATCAACAGGAACAAAATGTAGATAATAATTACAATAATTATCAAATATCTTTTGAGTAAATTTTTTTCTATTAAACTTAAATGCACTGGCCAAAAAAATCGAAGTCGAAAAATTTGTTTCCCTTTTTTGTGTATGTTTTATACACAAAATACGTTACACTTCTAGTTCTATAAAAAAAATACAATTCTTGTCATCCAAATCAGAGTGTTAATACGTTTAGGGTAATTATCATAGCATTGAACATTTGTCTAATGTTCAAAAGCTTTCGTCTAACTGGTAAAAACAAGGAGCTTAATTGCTCGTCAAACATTGAAAATTTTTAAAATGTAAAACTTAATTTTTTTCAACACAAAACGCTCCATTAAATGAGACTAAAAATTACATTATAAAATGAAAAAAAAAAAAAAATCCCGCACGTAAATAAACTAAGGTATTGAATGTATAGCATGAGTCAGAAGGTGTATGTAACTACTGGATCTATTTCTGGCTTGAAATATTTTATTGTTAAATTAGCCGCGTTTATTTATTTTTTCGTGACAACGAGAACTTTAGCTGCATCATTAAAATTTATTTCTTACCCTCTCACCCCCACCCACACACGCTCCGGAAAAATTTTTAAAATGTAAAACTTAATTTTTTTTTCAACAGAAAACACTCCATTAAATGAGACTAAAAATTACATTATAAAATGAAAAAAAAAAAAAAAAAATCCCGCACGTAAATAAACTAAGGTATTGAATGTATAGCATGAGTCAGAAGGTGTATGTAACTACTGGATCTACTTCTGGCTTGAAATATTTTATTGTTAAATTAGCCGCGTTTATTTATTTTTTCGTGACAACGAGAAGTTTCGCTGCATCATTAAAATGAATTTCTTACCCCCTCAACCCCCCCCCCACACACACGCTCCGGCAAATCCGAAGGCTTTCTTGAGGAAAACCTAAAAGGAATTAATTGAGGAAAAACTCAACAGAGGACGGTCGGGAGATTCGCGGAAACATCTCAATAAAATTCAACATACACTCATAGATTTCCTCAAATCCTGGCTCCTTTAGGGTCTCCTTCGGATTTCCTGTTGCTTGTGGGCGGCCCTTTTAAACTACACTGTAAAAATAGATGTTTTTACAGCAGGATACAGCTGATTTTATAGTTACAAACTGTACAAATTGCTAATTATACCCTAATAAACGGTAAAATTGCTAATTTTACTGTTTACTACTGTGCATTTTACAATTTTAAACTGAAACATATTCTGCTAGTATTATACTCCAAAAACAACAGTTTATTTTTTGCAGTGTACGAGTGAAACAAAAATAGTAACAGCAATTTCAGCAGAACCAAATTCACAAACATTACCACATGATATTAACCCATTTATGCCCAGTAGCCTAAAAACGGGACGCTTGTTAGTTATTGCATACAAAAACCTGTAATGGGTATATCATTTTATTAAAGCTGTTTTTTACAAGTTAATTAGTCCTTGTTCTTGAGAAAACCAGTTAGAGCCACTATTTGGAGTCCAGAGTTTATTTATTGACAGCTATTTTCAGACAAATCAGTCAAGCAACGATACAGTATGGGTAGAAACAGAAAGTAAGATTTTTTTGCGAGATTTTTTTTTTTCATAAAATGAAACTATTTTAAAGTGATTAGCTTAAAATTGATCATAGATGCCTTCTGTAATGTTACATTGCAAAAGTAAAGTCAAGTAAGGTCGTATTTTGCTCACATATCTAAAAAATATACCATAAACATGACGTTAAATAGCTTAATAAATATGGCAACGGCGAACTATTTTAAGCCTAAAATGTATGGGAACCATTCCAAGTAAGAGATTTAAGAAGGTAAAAAAATGCTAAAAAAAACTTGGGCATAAATGGCTTAACATCATAAGAATTTGGATGAAAATAATAACTAAAACTATGATCGCAGCTATTGAAAGCTATCAGAAAAGCAATAATACAAAAATAAATGCACTGCTTCAGAGCACTGAGATCTAGGGCAGTTTCTAATAACGACGGAATTTACATTATAGCATTGTACCTTCTTTATGGTCTCCCACACTTAATATTTGGTTACTCGCTTCCTTCATTAACTCTTCGACTGGGGGAATGAGAGATACCACAGGATGGAGCCGCCCCTACCTTGTTCACTAGGAAATGAGAATAAATAACTAGCAGAGAAGGTCCGGGTCAAAATCAGAGATTCGGTTCTTCGGATAACATAGGGGTGATTAAAAGATGTTCATTTCGATAAATAAACAATTGATGGATTTCTCCGAAAGAATGTATCTTTCTTTATCTCTTTGTCTATCTCTTCTTCTCTTTATGCTGTAAAAATTGCTTAACTTACAAACATATAAACCATCGATGAAAACATTTAAAAGGATTGGGCATTGGTTTTAAGAAACTGATTATAGGAACTTAATTACATGACTTTTCAGAAATGTATTTTTCACCGTGCCATTATATTTACTTTATTATACAAAGTAAAGGAAGTATTGCATTGAAGAGACATTTTTCATTAATATTTTAATCTAAATTTCCACTTAAAATTTATTACTGAATTAATGTTTGCTACCTTTCTTTTTTTCTCACTTCGTCCGCACATATATATGTGCATATACATGTATGGGTAACTGAAAGATCCATTGATACCATCCCAAGCTTATTTTCAAGACTTTTATCATGGCATAAACATTTCGAAATATCCAAGATAACCCATTTTCTTTGCAGTGACTGCTGGTTAGTATACCGAAGCACCAGCTTTTAGCTTTCTGCGTTTAAAATGAGGCTTACTGTCTCCTCAAAGCATGTACACGGGGAATTGAGCAAACTCGATGCATTTAATTATACAGAGCTACAATCAGGGGCGGATACAAGGAAGGGCGATGGGGGCGATCGCCCCTTCCTTGCGGGACGCTTCCCCGGAATGTTTTCGATACTGAACTTCTAAAAATGTAACTTTATACGAATTTTAATGTAGTTGTGGGAAAAGGTTTTGGCTCTCCCCCGAAGTGTTTCGAAACTGAAGACCGGGTCTTTTGTTATAGATATTTGTAAACCAATTTGCATAGTAAAAAGTAAGAAAACTCACAATCGCCCCTCCCCTGAAGAATTTCTGGATTGGCCTTTAGCTGCAACACCTTACATATAAGTAGGAACTATCTGTCTTTTTACCAGTGTATAACACTGGGCAGCCAAAACGTGCTACACATAGCAGCTAAGTCATTTCGTTTTTAAAAAAGGATTTAGAGAAAGAAAAAAGTTAAGAACTCTTATGCATTCAAAAATACCCTATCCAATCGGGGTGACCTCATCCACTTATTCTGCCTACCTCATTCGCTTGTCAGGAAGAATTACGAAACTCAAATATAATTTTAATCATTCACCAATAAATGACAGAATTCAATCTTTGCACTTTTTACGCACAAAATACGCGTTTTCGCATGTTTCAAATTATTATATGTTAGCTCGCGTTGAATGATTCTACTCACTTCATTTTAAGAAGAGTACTTCGTATTAAGCGAAGGGTAGTTTTCCTTGTAGAAGGCCGCCTTCAGGGGACCAAAAAACATGTAAAGGTTAAACCGTTACGTGTTTTTTGGTCATTTTACAAGTGTATTGCTTGCATAAGGTAAAGGATAAAACAGAGTTATTGCGAAATCACTGTTGCTATTTGCTCACACTGTACCGTAGTCGGTCTTTTTTCAAAGTAACAGAAGAGCGATAAATATAATAGATAAGCAACTAAATACATAAGGAGCATACATTAGAAGGCATTACTTGTCTAAATCTTAATTGATAGTTTAAGACTTAAACAAATAATACGTTATAGGCATATTTAGCAACAGAAATCATATGTTCCACTCGTTAAAAGCGGTTGCAATCTGCTTTCCATCTTTATTTTGACAATTAGTTAAATAGTTTCATCAATTCTGGAAGAATTTTTAAAACATTCTTTTAATGGAACTACGTTGACTACTCACCATTAGCTGGCATAGCCCCGAGACCGGCACCCATTCTTCCATGTGGCACCACTATCGGCGGGATGCCATTGCCATGAGAATTTCGACGCCCAGTTTCGCTGCAAGATGGAGGCACCTGGGCTCTATTCAATGTGAAACTGCACTAGTTATGTAATTTTGTCGAGCGATACTTCATGCCAAAGGACTACTCGAGGGATCTTTTACATGCCGCATAATCGTACGATATGAACATTGTCGATTTTCTGCATCTTGAAAAATCCACCGACTGGAGTCGGGATTGATCTCACGTCTTTGAGAGTGAGAGGACAGCGTCTTAACCCTTCACTGCACGATTTTTTAAATTAAGATGAAAAACATCATATGTTACCTTTTAATAGCCCTGAGTTCAGGAAAAATGAAAAAAAAAAAATCTTAAAATGTGCACCAAAAATGATGTTTTAATTGTTTGTTCCACATAATGGCACAAAACACATAGCATATGCTTATAACGATAAGTGTAATAATCTACAATGTGTTTTGTGCCATAAGTGGTACAGACAAATTTGCCACTAAGTACAGCATATATATTTAAACATTTTTAGAACAAAGGAAATAATGACTAAGCACGCTTCTTACTGTAATGCAGACACTCTTTTTTTTCAAAAGCAAGAACTGCAATACCTAGACTAGTGCAACTAACTAGTGCATAAACACCACACTAAACTGTTATAACAATGTTCTAGTAGGGGCACAAAACACAGTTTAACTGCATTTAAAAATCATAGGAATATATGAGGTTTATTTGGTTTGTGCCAGATCAGGCACACCATGCAGTGAAGGGTTAACTACTACAACACTCTGTCGGTTAATTTTTTAAATATCGTGTCTAAAAATAAATAAAATATTTGTAACGACATGGAATATAAAATGCATTTTCTTTTTCTTCTGAAGGTTTAACATTACTTTACTTCAAAATTCCTCGATTTATACCGAAACTTAAAGTGAAGAGCAGCTAAAATATATTTTTCTTCGAAAACAAAACCAAAACTATAAAAGAAAAGAAATATTCTTTGCGTAAGAAAGAGCGAAAAAACTGTTTGCATAATAGCTATAACATTTTTTAAGCCACTCTTATTTCATCATTTGCATTATTAACGCGTCTTGTATGTTTTTAAGATGATATTTATAAGAAAGACACGAAAAAATAATTTGAAAAAGAAAAATTTTAAAAATGGTTAAAGTTCTAAAGATGTGCAGAATACACAGTAATAAAAACTTGTGCGAAAACCATTTTTAAAGCAGATAATGATATTGTGATAATATTTTTAAACTTTTTTTTCACAGAATTTTTTCGTTGCCTCGATGTACAGACTTTTCTTTCTTTCTCTTTTGAGTTCTAAACATTTCTAATGAAAATAAATTTGATGTCCCTTATAAAAATATAATTAAAAAAATCATAAATAGAAAATTGATGGTCAAATTTCAATTATTAAAATAGTGCAATGCAAATAAACATTTCAAATGGCGAACCTTTTTAACAAGAGACACTCGATTCTCAACTCCACAGTACTATTATTCAAATTTTATGGTTTCTTATGGCCACACATTTGTTTGCTTATTTTTGATATAGCCATTTATCTTTATTAAGCGAATTATCTTTCTTAATTACTCTTTCAAAACCCAGGAAAAAATGCACATTTATTATTCCGTATCCCATATTTAAGTGACAGATTAGACAAATAAGTATGTAATTAAGTGATCAAAATATTTAGCTGAAGAAAGTAATTAAAACTCAATTAACACATCTTATTCCTCATCATTAATCGTTGTGATGATCAACGGCAGGGTCCTAATGTCCTAATTTACGGTCTCACACGTGAAGTTTTTGTTTTGCGCGTTAAGTGCTTTAGACGAAATTCTCTAATTATTTAAGGCAACATTTTTTTTTTAACTTTTAATCGTCACTTTTGATGCTTTAGTTTAACGTTATTGAATATTGTTTTAATGGTCATTGTATTTATGGAGATTCCGGTTATAACGAGTTATTTTTAAATTTTTTTTAGAATTATTACTATATATTTTTACTTCCGTTTACGTAGTAAAGGAAGTGTTGTCATCGCGAAAAAAAATTCTCTCTAATTTGGATTTAAATTTTGCTTTTGTGCTCCCCCGAATGAATGTTAAGTACTTTTTTCTACCTCTCAGCACGTGCATATGTATCTACCAACATATAAAAAGCCATAAAATCCTTTTCAACCACCCCGGAGTTTATTACGACGAGTTTTCTCATGACGTCTGTATGTACGTATGTAGGTGCGTATGTGTGTGGCTATTAGGGTGATTCAAAAATGTATGGAAAAAAATAAACTTTGTATTTTTGCGCGTCTTACCCTCTTATTTTGTGCCACTATATACACTGATTATTTGTGCTAAATTTTGACAAAATATATTAATACTTAGAGGTCGCGCAAACGCCTTGAAATTTCGTAATATTGATAAAAACGTGAACGTAAATGATACCTATGGAAAAAAGTAGCCTTTGTATTTTTGTTCGTCTTACCGTCTTATTTAGGCCTTTATATACACTGAATTATTTGTCCCAAATTTTAGTAAACTACGTTTACCTTTAGAAGTACTTCAAATTTTGTGATAGTGGCACAAATGCGAACGTAAATAATAATAATAAAGTTACTTTATTGCTGTTTTTTTCTCTGAAGAAAAAAACGTGCAATCACAAAATGAACTATATATCTGAAAAACCAATGAAATGCAGAAAAGTATGAAAACTAATCAAATATGGAAAAAATATAAAAAACAAATTTAAATACATTAAATATATAGTAGTTCGCTCATTAATTCTTGCAATACTTTTTAAAGTTACATTTTTGCAACTTTGAAACCTTTTCTGTGTTCCTGTACCACTTGAAGAAGACACTGTCTTTGTTTTTCGTCGTTAGTGATAGTCTTAACAAATGCTTCAATAGGGGCCACGCCACGCTCCGTATTGTCGTTTAAGGCCCGGTTTCCTAGAATCTTCGCTGACGCCGGGCGCGACGCACGCTGGAATCAGAACCAGTTTGATTGGAGCGTGGCATGAAGCTATGTCACTCTGCGGCTCAGGCGGGGGCCGTGGTGGCCCGATCGGTAAGGCATCGGACTCGTGTCCGGAGGGACCCGGGTTCGATCCCAGCCGATCAAAGATCCACCGCCTTGATTAATGGTGGCTGGGAGGCGTTAAAAATGTCGTGGTCACAAAGTCCTCCAAGTGAAACGATACCTCTGGGGGTGCCGGGCCTAGGATTTGCTCGACCCTAGGTTCTGGTTCAAAATTAAGAACAGAGCGCCCTTCAGGGCCCTATCCCGGTTAAACCACGAAGCTGTGGTAGGTACGGGGGACCCTGGAGGTGTGAAATGAAATGAAATGCGGCTCAGGGGCATGAGTAGAAGGCGGCGGCATCTGTCGCCTCGCCAGAGATCCACGATTTCACTCTTAGGAAACCGGGCCTTTACAATCCTCAGTTTCTTCGGTAGTACAAAGCCTTGTTGATAGCTATCTTGAAGATTCCAATGCTCAGGATCAAACGGCTGATATATTTTGAGTTTCTTCTTTACATGAGTAAGGACGCTGAAAATGTTCCAAATCATTTCTCAGTGCTTGCACAAAAAGGGTTTCTGGGAACCCAGCTCTTAGATATTCGTTCCCATTAACGATAAGAATGTGAACTAAATCACATTCATATGTTACGAATACCTTTTCTTTGTCCGGCTGCAAGTTTGAACTGGTTGTGAAATAAGCTTGAAGCCATAAAGAATCTTTGACACAAATATAGCACGATGAACCGCTCCTGGAACACGAAAACATACACCAAGAGAAGGTGCTCTGCTCAAGAAAATCACACTAAGCTCTAGTATCTTCTTTGGACACTTCTTTTGCATAGGTCATGAGAAGTTGACTTTGCGTTACTTCCATTACTAGTTGCACGTTGCTCTGAATTGGCTACCAACTCCTCAACCTCATCGTTTCTTACTCCAGGTTTAAAATTGGAATGTTTTATCCTTGACTATGATTGCTGAAACCGCTTAAAAAGCAATATTGTAGATAACATGGCAGTGGATGGTTCCACGCAATTGCGTAAACACCGCATTTGACATTGCACGCAATCAAATACCCCAATTCTGCCTATTTCTTGGTTTATCGGTTAAAATACCGAACAACCAAGACTAGAATAGACTTCGGTTGTAATACCACAGAAAACACAATGTCTAATATATAATGGCGGAAAGCACAATATAAAAGTTGCTTCCCTAGTTCTTTTTCCCAAGTTCAAACTTAATCCAACTTTAGTACCGGCACTGCATGTCGTATCGAAACACATACCACGTACGAGCTCAGTAACTGGTTATCGCACAGCAAGCAGCATTGCCGTAGCAATTCCAGTGCCTGACTAACTTACTAGAAACCAGAAGTAAATCATCAATGATTGTGGTCCTGATACTAATACTGGTATGAACCCCACCGATCTTCCTTCATTTTCCCAATATATTTTGCATAAGTGTTTCGTTCCAGTGAACTATCAAAGGAAGTCATAGATTTAAACGACTTTTGTAAGTTAACGGCCGATTCAGAGCGAATAGTTTGCCTTTACCGTTTTATGGACGTTGTCAAATCCTCCCCATTTTGACCCATACTTTGTACTGTAGCAGCTACTATCAAAGTGGTTTTCTGTAACTTATATTGGGTCCTATCTAGACTGGATGCTAGGTGTTTTAGCCGAATAAACTCACACATCTCAAACAACCGAAAAGAAAACAGAAACCACAGCCCGAGCTTGCAGCTGCATTTTCTACCCAAACTCAGGTAAGAGATGATGCAGCTTTGGAGCGGAGGAAGGGGGGGGGGTCGTTACAACTCACTTTGAGCTATTATTTTATTGACTAATTACTTAGTAGTGTAAACTAACATTTTCAATTATTCCATTTTATATGAAGAACAATATTATTTCGGGTAATGAAGTTATGTACTCCAACTCTCGAAATTGCTAATTTTCAATAGAATTCGATCGCGTTGCGCGACCTCTAAATATTATTCAATTGAGCTAAAATTTTATATACATCACATTCATGAATAGTGTAAAGAAACTGCGGGGTAAGACCAAAGAAATTTGAAAAAAAAATTTTTTTTGAATCACCCTAGTGGCTATGTATGTCGCATAGCTCAAAAACTATATGCCGTAGAAGTTTCCAGTTTGGTATGTCGACTATGAGGGTGGTCTAGTTGTGCACCTCCCCTTGTGGTTGTTCCCAAGGGGGTGTTTTGCAGACTTAAGGGGGGTAAATCAGACTTAAGTGCGATGAATTAGCGTGACAACTTTGCAATATAAAGCCAAGCTTTTGGTCGCCAAGTGTTTACACCAACTTGGCGACACATTTGGCGAAAAAAAATATTTTTTAAATTTGGGTTCAGTTTGGCGCTATTGGCGATATTTTGCGAAAAATTAACTGAATAATGTTAAAACAGGCGATATTAACTAAATTATTTATTGTAAAACATTTTTTTTGCATTGTTTCGTTTCAAACTAGGGGTGTGAAGATTTGAATTGTTATCTTGCTCACTCCAAGCACTATTTTAACACTTAATGCATCTACTAAGAAATTTACACGTAAGAGGAAGTACTGTTGCGTCCAAACCAGATTTTTTTATTACATCATTTTGATACATGTAAAAAATGGGCTATGAGTTTAAAGCAAAAAAAAAAAAAAAAAAAGATTCAGCAATTTTTGTTATCATTAGGGGAAGGGGACCAAAAAGTAATGTTTTTCATTTCTCTTTTCTTTTTTTAAGAGAAAAAAAATAACAAAAAAAAGATAGATGGTTTCTTCGCCATTTTACAGTTATTCTAGCACTGAGCATTTTTGTTCAGTTCTTATTGAAAAAAAAAGAATTATAATTTTTCCAACAAAGTGCATTATTAGACCTTATACACTTTCTTTTGTAATGAAATGTGCCAAAAAAAGGAAGTGATGCAAATTTAGCCCGTATGATGCAAAGTTAATCAAATGATTGCATGGAATCCATTGCCTTTTTTTTTTTAATATCGCCAACTACATTCAAAACCACGCACGTAACATTGAGCAAGCCATACTTTGTGAAAAGTTTTATTATTTTCCCGCAGTACTAAACTATAAAACGAAACAGAAAAACATTTCTCATTTTAAAAAGTAAATTACCAAGCTATATTGATAATCATCGTTTTACAAATCGTTTTTTGATTACCTTCGATCGTTATTTTATGAAGTTGAAAAGGAATATGTAAATGCTATTTCGGTAGATCATTTTCGGGGGTGATTTCCTAATGCAGGTTATAAAATTGAATACATTCAGCAAGGTATATTTTAATAGCTATGTTAGGCCCTACAACGACTTAAAATTGACCGTCTGCAAATATGATAGTCATAAAATTGTGGAAGAAAGTAATTTAAAAATAGAAATTACACGCAATGATCCCTCATTGGGTGCAATTTGGCTTTTATTAAATTTTTTCTTTGTGAAAGCACCTTTACCTAAAAGTTTTATTTCACTTTTTAACACAGTATCCTCAAATGATAAGAGAAACTGATTTAAATACTTTATGATTCGTGAAATACGTTAATTCTAATTTTGCTTTTCACACTAACCAAACTCTTCTGGCTACCTATAGTAGATTTGAAAAATAAAATAGTCTTGTGTTCTATTATGAAATAGAAAAGTTATGAAATAGTATTTTAAATTGCTATAAATACATTTTAATTTTACGTTTGTACAATTTTTATTAATTATTTATTATTAATAAACGCTTTGATTTTAGTGAATGCTGATTTTTATTTATTTATTTATTATTTTGGAATTTTGCATGTTCCTCTGCTACTCTGCAAGTGACGCAGGAAAACCATACTCATTTCGTTTCCACTGTTTTTTTTAATTTAATATGAGTACTATATTTTATAGTTTGCATTTTTCTTCTTTTGTTACACTTCTTTTGTTAAACAGCAGATTTACATAACACAGAAAATTAAAAACAGTAAATACTTAGCTAATACGCTAGCTCATTTTTCAACAAACGCCGAGTATTCAAAATGCTTACTTTCTCCTTACTTATAAAGAACTGAGGCTAGTTGTGACAGGTTTTGGTTATAAAAGACGAAATTGTGGATAAACAATTTTAACGCTTAAGTAATGTTGAAAATGTAGAAATTTTCAAGGCACCAACCACCATCACGTAGTAAGAGGCAATGACGCTAACACGTTTTTCAGAGAAGATACGGAATGCAGCGTAAAACTTGTACGTTTGCATTAATTTCAGGTTTCAGCAATACTGGTTTGCAACATGTTTTAAAGAAACAAAGCTATTTGTTTGTGCTATATTTATGCCCTATCTGGTTCTTTTTTAAATGAACGCGTGGGGCAAATTGTGACACGTCACGACTTGCCCCGTAAAGATTTTCGCTCACTGCTATATTTTGGTTTTCTTGGGACCCCGCTAAGGTTTTGAAGACTCTTCTGGGTTAAAAATCTTCTTTTCTTGTACAAGTTGCTGGTTCTTGCAGAGATCTTACAATCACTGCACATTTTATTTCGAGGCTCATCAGCATTTACTTCTTCCAGTTAATCGCTCCTTACTTCTCTTATCTCTATATTTCTGACCGTGATGCGGTGGCCCTAGGTTCGAATCCCGACTCAGGCATGGATGTATTTCTGTCCTTCCTCTGTGTATATGACTGTGTTGTGAATGTCCGCCACACAGACCGGGTCGTCGGCATGTGTGAGTGAAAATTTATAATTTAAAAAAAATGTTTTAACTTCTTTTTATTGTCTATCATTTGCTATAATACCGTCATCTACTTATATTAAAAACTGAGTATCTTTCTAACTATCTATGTCACGCTTATTTCTCCTGAACGCCAATGAACTGAAAGTCGAACCAGGTACCGATAGATAGGTAATTTTTCAGGCTTCATTAGTTTCAATCTATATAATTATACGATTTTAATTAGCGAAGATATCAATTAATAAGTAGTCAAATTTAAAGCGATTAAGCCTAATAAATGATTAAACTTCCAAGACATTTTTTCTTACCGTTGCCATTTTGAATTAAAACGTTAATTAAATTATTGAACTATTTAAAATTCCAAGATATTTATTTCTTTCCGTTGCGATTTTAAGGCAGGAATTCAAGTGAAACACGGACGATCGCAACTCACCAATGCAATCGCAAATTCCAAAATTTGAATTCGGCCCTAAATTAAAACGTTAATTAAATTGAACTTTTTAAAATGAAAGAGTGTTATTTTTTTCCATTGTCATTTTAAATACGTGTTATAACAAAGTTCTAACAATTGTTTTTATTCGAATTATTAATGACATATTTTTTCTCAGGTACCATTTTGAAAATGTGTTTTTAAATAAAATTGCAATTGCTGTTTTTAGAAGGGACTTTTTCTGGCTGCGATCCATAAGTAGTCAAATTTAAAGCGAATGTTTAATTAATAAGTAGTCAAATTTAAAGCGATTAAGCCTAATTAAGGATTAAACTTCCAAGACATTTTTTCTTACCGTTGCCATTTTGAATCAAAACGTTAATTAAATTATTGAACTATTTAAAATTCCAAGATATTTATTTCTTTCCGTTGCGATTTTGAATTAAAACGTTAATTAAGTTGAACTTTTTAAAATGAAAGAGTGTTATTTTTTTCATTGTCATTTTGAATACGTGTTATAACAAAGTTCTAACAATTGTTTTTATTCTAATTATTAATGACATATTTTTTCTCAGGTACCATTTTGAAAATGTGTTTTTAAATAAAATTGCAATTGCTGTTTTTAAATAAAATTGCAATTGCTGTTTTTAGAAAGGACTTTTTCTGGCTTCGATCCAAATATTAAAAGAACTTTTTCGTTTAGAATTTTGCAATTAATTTTACCGGAAGAAAGCGGTTTGGAAATAATTGTTTTTGGAAAGGAATTTTATTTGTAATTTAGGGAGAGTGCTAAGTATGCGCTACTTGACATCGTCTTTATTTTTGAGGAAGCATGTGCAAATAATTCGATTGATTCTTTGATGCAGGAAAGTTTTTTAGCGAGCCGCTTTAGCGGGGAGTAGTTTATTAAACTTTTCTTTGGTACTTTAAAGGCGAGCCGCCTTGGCGGCGAGTAGTGAATTGAAACTTTCCTCGCTACTGTAAAGGCGAGCCGCCTTGACGGCGAGTAAACTGTTTAAACTTTCCTCATTTCTTTAAAGGCGAGCCGCCTTGGTGGCGAGTAGTTTTCTCAAACTGCCTTCACTACATTACAGCCCGTGCAACGCCGGGCTACGCAGCTAGTAATCCAAATTTTGCTGCAATCCATTTTTACAGATGTTTGTATTTGTTCAAAGATGTAGTTATAAAAGAAATTCAAAATTTAGTTTCTGTAGGGTTCTAGAGCTAAAACGGTTTTTTTTAACATAATGCCATCTATGAAGGTTAAAAATGTGCATGTCTTCTAGTTCTCCTCAACATTTGTTTCAACTGCAGATAGGGATTTCTTTCTTATGATGGCAGTAGTGTTGGATTTTTCGTTTACTTCTTACTTTTTTTTAAATTCTTATTTCGTTATTACATGCGATTTAGAGAAGTCTTTGGCTCTGATCATTATTTTTACCCCTATTTGGCTTTTTTAAATGCTACCTGATGTGGTTCAATTTATTATCATAAATCCTTTATTTCCTTCATTTTTTATCAAGTCAATTCTTAATACTTAACATGACCTTTTAAGTTAATAATATAAATAGCAAAAGCAAAGCAGCATAATGAGAGCTTTCTATTTAACCTTGAGAGCATATTTACGACGTTGCATAAATATTGGTAGCAAGTAAAGTTTTGATTTATGAAAGAATATTTTAAATCGAAAAACACAAAATAAACGGAAACATGAAGCAAATGAAACAAAAAAAAAACTAATAAACCCAAAACATACTTATTTTTATAAATAGTTAAAAGGGGAAAAAAACAAGGTACATAACATATTTCTTTAAAGTTTCTAAATATGATAGTTCACTTTTAAAATTAAAAACCCCCAAAACATATTTTCAAAATATGGTTAAGGTAGTCGGTAAAAATATAGATTTTCTTGATTATTTAGGAAATTGCCGTCGTACCGCTAATCATGTCTGCGTTTATTAACCTTACGATTTATTTTAAGTCCCCTACTTACTTTTTAAAAACGAACATGAAACCGAAAGCTGCCTCTATTGTTCTACATGCTTTCTTAAGGAAATAGCGATTACAACTCTTTCCAGATCGAAGTCCATCACAAAGGGTTTAATTAATACTCGTCTAGAAAATGGATTATCTTAATAAATCAATGTCATAAACATCTTGTTTGTTGTCGGGAAAATTTTCTATTTTTGCGTTGGGAGGATAAAGTACTTTCTGTGTACGACGGAATAATATGTATGGAATAATTTGAAAAAAAAAGTTAATTAATTTTGAGTTGACTTGTATTGATGTAGTTTATGTAAGAGTATTAATTAATAATGAAGTAGTATTTTCTATTCCTAACCAATCGAGTTGGGCATTACTAAAATTTAGACGACACACTATTTTAGTTTATACAATTTTTTTAGAAGAATGGACTACAGATTACGATCAGATTGCATAATTACCTTTTATGAATAACAAAATAAAAAAAGTGTGTATTACATTGCTTAATTTAAAATATTAATGTAATCTTTATATATATAAAACACAAACTTCCAAATATGTGTGTCCGGGGTATAGTCAGAAACTACCAGATCAATTTCGTTACTGGTGAGCTCGGGAAGGTTGTTAGACCAGGTCAGAAAATATTTGATGAATGGTTCTTTTTTTATTCGAAATCCAAACTTTGGACCCAAAAATGGCTCTATCTAGCGAAATAATTATCATAATTATAATAATTAATTGGTTTAATTGAAGAGATTGGGAAAAAATCTTTATTAGAACATTTTCTACCTACGGTGCCCTGAAAGGGACGTTGGAAAATCACGTGGAAACAACTTATGAACATTTAAAGTTTGCGAAAATCAACTTTTTATTGACGTTGTCATTTTGCCCAAACGTGGAAAGATTGACTTCGACAATTCAAAGCGAAGTGAATTCTGCTGATGCTTAACTCGATCTTTGAAGCTTTCGGGATTACTTCGTCTTCATGTTACTATTTTCTATTAATGCGTTGAAGCACGTTTGCAGCTTTTGTAAACTATGTGTGTACATTTTAGTAAACGGATCACATTCTTGTTACTGTTTTTTTCCCTATGGGAAGATAAATATACATAAGCTCCATGACTTTCTTTTTTTAACTCACAGCACGAGCACCGGCCGTGCGGATACTGCTAGTAACAGATAAAGTTAAAATGAGTTGATAAATCCAATCGTAATAATAATTGTTACTTAAAATTTTAAATGGTTTTACAATATATGTATTAAATGCATGTGCTCTGTTTAAAATACTCATTAAGGCAGGGATTCAAGTGAAACAGGCAATCGCAAAATTACAATCGCGACTGGAAGTGACATTAGAACGTTTCTTGATAAAAACATCGTGACGTCAGCGTGACGTTTGCCTATGAAAAACGAGCTAGATAAAACGTCACAGCCTACTTGGCGAATAAGAGGAGATCGTGAGTGCTTGTGAGCTCTTATTGGCTCCACCCGTAGTGACGTCATGCCAATTTAAGTTGATGATAATGTAATTCACTTCCAGTAGCGATTGCAATTCGAAGCGATCGCAGTGCTGTTTCACTTGAATCCCTACCTAAAACAAACCGGCAACCTGATAGTATAAGCGGCCTCTGCAATGCGTGTGATGCAGAAGCTCCAGTAGAAGGACATGACTTTTATTGATTGATTTAGAATTTTTTTCTTATCTAGATTTTAAGCATATACCACTTTTTATTCATCACTTTTTTAGAACTTAACACATAAAGAGAACAATCAGAGTGCATAATTATTCTTAATGAATGCAGATATAGAAACCAAAATGTCACATTACTTGGTTTAAAATAATACTGTACCTCAGAACCAGACTAACGTAAGTCCATTTTCGTCATTTTTCGGTAGAGGGGAAAAACGATTGTCGAATACATCGTTTTTCCCCTCTACTGAAAAATGACGAAAATGTACTTACGTTAGTCTGGTTCTGAGGTACAGAATACTGGCCGTACAGCACATGCACTGCAAAAAATGAATGTTACTCTTACAGTATAATACAGCTAATTTTATAGTAATAAACTGAAAAAAAATTTCATTTTACAGTAATAAACTGTCAAATTTCTACGTTTGCAGTAATAAACTATAAGATTGCTAATTTCACAGTAATAAACTGCACAATTGCTAGCTTTACAGCTTATTACCGTGCATTTTACAGTTTTAAACTGGAATCTCTGCTGCCAGTATTACACTATTGTTTTTACAGTATAATGCAGATAAAATAAACAGCAATAAACTAAAATTTCTAACTTTATAGTAAGAAACAAAAAAACTGCTAGTTTTACAATTTATTACTGTACATTTTACAAATTTTAATTGGAACCTCGGCTGCCGGTATTGTACTGTATATGCGATATTTCATTTTTTACAGTGTGGTTGCGCAGCGAGACGGAGTCAGCAGCAGTCACATTGAACCATCATGCAGGACATGGTATACTAAAATGCAACGTTTCTTGACAACATCGTGACGTCAGCGTGGCGTTAGCCTATGAAAAACGAGCAAGATAAAACGTCACAGCCTACTTGGCAAATTAGAGGAGATCGATGACTGCTTGTGAGCTCTTATTGGCTCGCCCGTAGTGGCGTTCATTGTTAAGTTAAGTTGCATTCTAGTATAGCGAAGAAACGCACACAGCCTTGCACAGTCACCTAGCCCAATTCGTCATTGCGAAAAACATAATTCGAACTCGAGATGTCAAAATTCAAATTCATTTTTTACTTCCTTTTACGTAGTAAAGGAAGTATTGTGATCGCGAAAAAGAAAATCACTCAAATCAAAAAATCACTTCAATCAATCACACAAAAAATCACCCCCGAATGAAAATTCCTTAGTTTTTTTGACCTGTCAGCACGTGCACATGTACCTACCAGCATATAAGCAGCCGAAAATTTTTTTTCAACCACCCCCGAGTTAATTACGACGAGTTTTCTCGTGACGTCTGTATGTACGTGTGTGCGTATGTATGTGGGTCGCATAACTCAAAAACTATATGTCGTAGAAGCTTCTAGCTTGGTATGTAGGCTCTGAGGATGGTCTAGTTGTGCACCTCCCCTTGTGGTTGCATTTGAATGTTCCCAAGGGGGTGTTTTACCCCTTTTTTGGGGTAAATCAGTGTTAATTTCAATGCAGACTCAAGTGATATGAATTGGCGCGACCACTTGGCGATATGTCGCCAAGCTTTTGGTCGCCAAGTGTTTGACGCCAACTTGGCGACATATCGCCAAGTTGGCGACAAATTTGGCGAAAAAATTATTTTTTGAATTTGGGTTCAACTTGGCGCTATTGGCGATATTTTGCGAAAAATTCACTGAATGATATTAAAATCAGCAATATTTAGAAAATTAATCATTGCAAAATATTTTTTTGCATTGTTTCGTGGCAGATGAGGGGAGTAAATATTTGAATTGTTACCTTGCTCACTCCAAGCACTTTTTTTAACACTTAAGGCAACTAGTAAGAAATTTACACGTAAAAGGAAGTAGTCTGGGGTCCATACCAAATTTTTTTAATTTACTTTCTCACTCACAACCTACTAAACGACAACGGTAACATTTTATGAATTAAGGGTAAAAACCGGTAAGTTACGGGTAAGCTTCGTTCGCTACGAAACATCAAATTCCTAAGAAAAGGATTGTTTTATCTCATCGGAAAAAGCAAACTAACGAAAAAGAATGAAAGAATTTTGAAGTGGATTACGATTGATTTATCACATTTGACTGTGAGACTTGGTCCATATATTCGGAAACATTTCTTTTCGCGAAGGAATTATTGAAGCGAGGAGCAAATACTTTTCTAATTGCGAGAGGGAAAAAGGAATTTGCTTTAATTTTGTAGAAATCACAATGGAGTAAAACTAAAATAGTTCAGAGCATAACTTAAAAAAGCCAACCTGATTAAATACTCTGTCAATCATTGATATGATATTTTATAATCATAAATAAATTTTTGTGGATAAGGTATTTGAAAGTAACTCCTTCTGTCATATTGGAAAAAAACTGAAATAACCGATGCACTGTAAAAAAATAATGTCGTTTTTGCAGTATAATACAGCTATTTTTATAGTAATAAACTGTAAAAATTGAATTTTACAGTAATAAACTGCAAAACTGCTAACTTTGCAGTACTAAACTGCAAAATTGATAATTTTACAGTAATAAATTGTAAAATTACTAATTTGTTAGTTTATTGCCGTGCATTTTAGTTTTAAACTGGAACATCTGCTGCCAGTATTATACTGTTGGTTTCACAGTATAATACAGCTAAATTTTACGGCAATTAACTGTAAAATTGCTAACTTTACAGTAAGAAACTGCAAAATTGCCTCTTTAACAATCCATTACTGTGCATATTCCAAATTTAAATTGTATTATACTGCCAGTATTATACTGTAAAAACAACAGTTCGTTTTTTGCAGTGTGAATAGATAATACTTTGGCTTTAGTTAGCAATTGCTGGTGAAGCAATCATAATACAGCTCGAAATAAACGAAGTTTAAGTCGATCGCATTTTTTACAAAGCTAATTTTAAAGTCCTTAGCACTGTAGATATCGATCGCACAATATCGATGAGTTAATATTTACTAAGTAAGCGTGATTGCTCATTTCTTTCAATTGACCATAGTTAATGCTCCTTTCTTTTTATCGTTTTATGGTTATAGTACAACTCCTCTACCCCCCCCCCCACCTCCCACCACACTAACACACACACACACATGGTTCTTTCGCTATTCGTAAATGCTAAAAAATATAATTTGAATTCAAGATGTGAAAATATATTTTTCCCTATCTATCTCTCTATTCTTATGTTTAAATAAAAGGGGAAATATCAGAACTAAATACACATAGGGGTCATTCCATGTCAAGTGTCGCAAATTTCGAGAAAATTCCCACTCGACCCAAACCAATTTTGATGAATTTTTTTTTGGAAGTACATATCTGTACCTCAGAACCAGACTAACGTAAGTCCATTTTCGTCATTTTTCAGTAGAGGGGAAAAACGATGTATTCGTTAGTCTGGTTCTGAGGAACAAATATAAGACTTGCATGAAGCCATACCAAAATATAGCTCCATAAGGGCTATAGTTCGGCCAATATAAATTATATTGTTAAGGCCTCTTTTTCGTGTCTTGAAAAAAATGTCCAAATCGTCAAGTTTGTGCTTTTATTGCTAGCGACCTAAGACGATTATATGGCTCAAATTTGGTGATTCTGATTCCCTTTTAGGGTAGAATGGCCTACTTCTGTAACAAAAGCTCAAAGCACAGTAGATTTTTTTTGCAATTTGCTGCTAAAGCTGGTAAAAAATCGTATTTTGGCAAATTTTGATCATACGTTATCAGCTTGTATCTGCTGAAAGAATGACTTTCTGAAGCTAATTCTTTTCTCGTTTGTAGCCTGATAGTTCGTCCGAAAGGTGTGCAAGTGGCATCTTGATAGCTCAACTAATTGCTGAATTATCAAAAATATCTAAAAATAGGTTTTTTCACCAGAACGTAAGTACAATAGCTCCTGTAAATTATAATAGAACAGATTGACATGAACTTTTAAGGTCTACGTTTTTTTTTCTTTGATTTCACGTGGATAGACGTACGCATTTTTGATCTGCAAAATCCCCTTGAAACTAGTTTGTCTCAAAAATAGGAATAACGTTTTTTGGTTTAAAAAAGTGTGCTCTTTCCAATGATGTAAAGAAAATTGAAATTCAAGATGACCCTTTTGAGATATTGCCCTTTGAAATTGAGACAAAATTGAGAAAAAAAAATATTTGACTGGAATTTCAACTCGCATAATTCAGCAATTATTTGAGCTATCAAGATGCCATTTGCACACCTTTCGGACGAACTATCAGGCTACAAACGAGGAAAGAATTAGCTTCAGAAAGTCGTTCTTTCAGCAGATACGAGCTGATAACGTATGATCAAAATTTGACAAAATACCATTTTTTACCAACCTTTGCAGCAAATTGCAAAAAATCTACAATGCTTTGAGCTCTTGCTACACAAGTAGTCTATTCTACTCTAAACAGTGATCAGAATCACCGAATTTGAGGCATATAATCGTCTTAGGTAGCGAGCAATAAAAGCTAAAACTTGACGATTTGGTCATTTTTTTCAAGACACGAAAAAGAGACCTTTACAAAATAATTTATATTGGCTGAACTATTGCGCTTATGGAGCTATAATTTGGTATGGCTTAATGCAAGTCTTATATGTACTTCCAAAAAAATGTTCATCAAAATCGGAGGGGTTTGAGTGGGGCCGCCTCGTACACTTGACATGGAATAACCCATAGTCTCTTTAATATCTTGTTTTGCTAATAGTATGCCCGTGGTATTTTAATGGCTTTTAGTGGCATACGTTTTTAAAGAAAGAAATATTTTAGCTCTTTTATCTTCATCAAGTACTGGAGAATTTTTAATCAAAGGAAACTTTTTTTTTCTTTCTTTTTTTCCGTAGTCCCCCCCCCCCTCCCAAAAAAAAAGAAATTGAACCGAGTCTAATATTATTGCTGAAAGTGACCTAAGAAGAAGGGCAAGGAATTAGACCATGAATTGAAATAGATAAAGGCGGCATAATAGCAATTTCTGTGATCAGCCACCAAGACAGCACCGGTACCCTCTATTGAAAATCTAATGTATATCCTGATAATCGTGTTTCTGAAAATCAAAATAGGTTATTGTACTTGTTTGAAGAACTTAAGCACTTATGCGGAATACTAACCAGTTGTAACTGCTGTAATGGTTGCCTGATCAGTAAGGCGTCGGATTCGTAACCAAAGGGTCCCTAGGTCGATACCACACAACCAAAGAACCACGATATTCACTAATGGTTACTAGAACATTTTAAATATGTTCATGGTCACTAAGTCCTCCAACTCCCTCTCCAAATCAATAACTCCTGGGATATTGGACCAGAAATTGCTCTGCTCCTTCTCTGGATCAAAAAAGACCTCTCCTCGAGGCCCCATTCAACCGGTTAAACCACATGTCGTGGTAGGTACGCATACGCTGGAGTATGTGTTTAAGTAACAGCTATGAACATAATTCAGTAAATGGTCATTGGCCACTTTTGGTTCTATATAATTTCAAGAAGCGTATTCGTGATGACCGTCGTTTGCTTATTGGTACACTGTTAAAAATTCAGGAAACTTTTATGGTAAATGTTACTGTAAGGTGTAGCGTTTACAGTACAGAAAAATTTTAGAGTAAATTGTACCGATAAAAAAAATTGCGATTGCATCGCCAATTGATCACCACGTGATTTACCGTGCGGAGCAGATGCCACTTTATTTCCACTAACCTGATGTGTCTCCTCTAGTTCCGTGGATATCAAAGCGGTGTGTATGAATTTGGTCCTGATTTCGATCCTTGTCGTTCGCATCTCGCGCTTTTTAACTGTCGTTTTCTCTACCGCAAAATTTTACAGTAAAAAAAATATTGTACGATAAAATTTACTGACAACATGGATGCCAGTAACTTTTACTATGGAAAGTTTTTAGTAGTGTAGTTTCATTTTAATAATAGAATGTATTTCAGCTGAGAAGTTAGTTAAATGTTCAATTTGATTTCTTGCCTGTCCATATGAAGAGGAAAAAAGTGGATTAATAAGTATGTGCAATATGTCAGAAAAAATGTTTCTGTAAGATAATATGAATATCTAAATGAAGTTTTAGTTGTAGAACCTTTTACTGAATCTCTTCTATTGAAAGTAATCATAAGGATTCGGAAATAAAGAAAAATAAAATCCAGATTTTTTTTTTCTTAACTAAAACACGAAGGAAAAAAGTGCTCATTCTTTCTTTTATATGCATTGCCAATTCTTTACGACATATGAGCTAAACCATGGGGTGTCTTCCCAAAATAATTGCAAGATTTTTCTATTTCAAGATGTATGGCAATCATGCTTTTGCAGCATTAAAAATCGGTTTTAATTAATCATCTAAGCTCCTAAACATAACTGACTCCTTTTAAAATAAAAGGCAAACGTCTTGCGCAAAAACATTGGTAAAACATCACCATAAATAAGAGTAGTGAAAAACTTAATCATCTCATGCGCGCAGCTGGATTTGTCTGTTCAATTTATAACCGGCCTTGTAGCATATCAGGAACACATCGAGAAAAACGTGATTTGAAGCGTGTATGACAACAACAAGAAGATTAATCGGAATGCGAAAACTATTCCTCCATGTCATTCCTCAAACCCTTCAGTACAAGATTATGTACCCGCAAAAAAATGAGAAAAATGGGAATTGTGTGTGAGAAGCCTCTCCTGAGAGTAATGGTTTGATTAAACCAGAAGAATGTCTTAAAAAGTTGAAAAACTCTAAGAAATGCCTGAGGAAGAGAGAGAGAATCATGTTTTCATTACCAGTACATAAGAACTAGCATCATCTGGTTTTCTTGTGCGACTTTACGAGTTGTCATACAGAGACTACTAATGAATGAAAGGAACATAATTATGGATTTTGTTTACTAACATCGGAAAAGGGATTAATTATTTAACTAAACAATATATAATTTTCAATGATTTAAATTGCTTAAAGTTGGTAGAAAATATACAGATGCACCGTTTGGACGTTTTTCTTTCATACGTTTTTATCAATTATGCGATTTTCAATCGGTACCGGTGAAGCTCAATACATATTAATTAACGTTATATCTAATATAGATTTTTTTTTTCATGTGTACGGTATTTTCATACAGTTCCCTTAAAAACGTATTAATAGTATTTCACTGTAAGCATGAAATGTTGTAACTTTATTTAGAGCATAAGGTGTGGTCTCTATGGAAATAGAAGATAACTTAGTGGTGATTTTTTTTCTGATGCGTTTATCAAGAACTATTGTGAAACACTAATTGTAGCGCTTCTTAAAGGGATTTCAGACTGTATTAATTTGCTATGAAAAAAAACTAATCAGCTGTTTGAAGACCTCAGCAGGTTTTTTTCGTCCACCTTTCATAGCTATAGATGCGTATACCGTAGAATAAATAGATTAATAAATCTTTCGCAAAATAAAACAAATAAATAAATGAATAAAAACACTAATAAGCAATGAATAAATACCATTGAAGAAATGATAGTTTCAAAACATTTGTCTATTCACACTCTAGAAAAAAAATAGAAATTTCAACTTGGTTTCATTGAAAACACTTATAGACATTAAAAAAGATGCATAAAGCAAATGATTAATGATTTATAAGTTTTTATTTTCAGGAATCAGGAGTGCCGTAGGTGGACAAACTATTTGGAACGATACTTTTAGGTATGATTTAAAATTTTTGACGTGTTTTAAAAATTTTAATTGATTTCAAAACTACTCATTTGGGTGATTCCACGGTCACGTGTGGGACAATCAGACGAAATTTTCACTAACATTCATGTTTGTATACGAATAATTTATGGCTACAGGTTGAAAATTTTTGAACCTGGGGAAAGTACATTGTGCATGTGATTTGAGAAGCAAAAAAAATTCCTAATATATATTTTTAATTGATGTTTTTCATTAAAGTATTACTGTCACGTGTGAGACAAGAGTTCGGACATCAGTTTTTACACTTCACAACTATAGTGAAAATTTCTGCGAATCTGTCATATTCTGGCAGCTCCAAATTTCTGAACATACAGTATGGTGTCCTACTAATAATGTTTTGCAGTGTTAGCTTTAAAAAAATCAACATCAACTACATTTGTAGCTAGTTTAGTAACTGTCACGTGACGGACATAAATGTCACGTGTGAGACATCTTGTGATTTTTAAACTATTGAATGAATGTAAACAGTTACTAATTAATATGTAAAACATAATTTATTGTCTAAACTAAAAAATATCTACCTTTATAAGAAAAAAACATTTTAAAAATATTATTTATAAATCAAAATGTCATTAAGTAATATACAGAAAGATCAAATTTTAACAAAATAAAGAATGCAAAGTAAATATCAGCAGGTGTTTTACTGATAGTCTTTAAAAATGAAATATAAGTAGTTCTAAATGTCCGTATTATTTATAGTAACCTCTCGTTTTACCAGAAATTGAAGAAATAGTTTTAACAATCTCTTTTCTTAAGTAAGCATTTTCGTTTCGTCGTGTATTCCATTTAAAACAAACTGGAAGTTTTGATGACTCCATTGTATTTATAAAACATGTGTTACTTTCTACCCTTTTAAATATTTCCCCTGGATGCGACTTCCTTTTCTAGTAAACAACAACTCATTTTAGTTCATGCTTTGGAATTCATTTCATGCAACTGTTCGATTAAAATGTGCAAGTCTCTCCTGAAAGGCGTTGCGTTCTGCAAGTTAGTTTTTGCAATAAATTTCATGGAAGCTAGATATGCTTCTAATGTTTGTAGTTTTTTGCTTGTAGGATTTTTGCTGCGTACTTTTTCTTCGAGATATTCCTTTCTATTTGATTATTTCAAGGAAAATGGAATGTCTCACAATCTGAAAGAAATCCTATTTTGAAATGGTATTAGGTACTAATTTTATTTTTGAAACTTCAAATCATTTGTTGAGTCGAGTCTCGTTGACTCGAATTCCTAAGGGACCGGCTTAAAGTTTCGAGTTATTGGAATTTCGAGTTATTGGAAGTTCGAGCTAAAGGAAGTTTCTAGTCTTCTGAAAGGTTTGGGAACCAGTGAAAACTTTGAGATGAAAGAATATTCAAGTTATGAGGCCTCGAGTTATCGAGACTTGACTGTAGTGAGGAATAATTTTTCATTACTTTCGTTTTTTGAGTGTTAACATGCCTTCAAAGATGGCCGACACCAGCTGAATAATGGGGAGTAGTAACATGCTCTTTTCAAAGTTTAGTTTACTATGGTTTTAGATCAATTTGGATATTTCTACTGTTTTATTTTGAAAAAGATTGAATGTTTTTTCATGTTATGCTTTATTTTAAGGATTTCCCTGCAGTAAAATTTTACATCCTTTTAAAAACTGCACTACTAAACAAATACATAGATACCCAGATCGATACCGTCAAGCTTATAACCCCCCTTTTCTTGTGTCGGGAGTTTAAAGTACCTCTACATACTAAACAATAGATAGCGCATAAAAAAATCAATAATACTCATGTTTTGTTGCTCAGAACTAGTTTTGTTTCAAATTTCCTGAGCGTGGCCTCACGTGTGGGACAACTTTAATTACCTTATAACTAATTACTAAATTGAATTTTTTTTCAAATGGTTTTCAAAAATGCTTACACATATTAAGATTACTTACAATCTGTAACCATTTCCAGTTTCAGTTTCTAGTTCAGCAGTAATTTTAAAACATACATATTTTATGTCACGTGTGGGACATCAATTTACGTTAACTTTAACATGTAATAAAACAACTGGTACTGCAGTAAAATACTGAAAATGAGGCTTAAAATAAAAAAGACATTCACCCTTTCTTAAAATAAAAAATCAGAAATATCCGACTTAATATGAAAACAAAGAAAAAGCTCAATGAAACGAGCATGTTTTTACTCTACAGCATTCAGCTGGTGTCAGCCATCTTTGAAGCCCTGTTGCCACTCAAAAAATAAAAATACCTGAAAATTATGCCTAGATCTATATGATTTGAAGTTTCAAAAATAAACTTAGTACCTTGAATCCTTTCAAAAAAGAAATTTTTTCAGGTTGTGAAATGTCTGGTTTTTCGTGGAATGGCCCTTTTCCTTATCGTGTACTAATATTGCCGTATTTGATAAATAACAAAAGCAGTAAACTTCCGTCTCGAATAAGTGAACTCATTTCATTCTTCGCTATTACTTGGTTAACCGCACAATAAATTGAAACATTTATTTAGGAAAGTGAGAGTTGGTAAAATATCATGAGATGAATTTAGAAAATTATATTTTATGATAATATGCCTGCAAAGTAATTGCAATGGAAATAAATCTGATGTTCAACAAGATCTAATTCGATAAAAAATCCTTTTGGTAGTTCGTTTCTGTGGTAGTCGAGAAGATATTTGTACCTGATCTATCGTATATCTATGGAGTTTTTAAAAAATAAACAAGTAAAATGATAAATATAAAAAGAATATATTCATTAAATAAATACAAAAAACGGAAACACTAAAGTCGAAAGAAGCAAAAAACAAAACAAAATGGTTCCTGATTAAAACATTTTGTTTTGTATAAATAAAAGTCTTCGGTTTCCGAATGAAAGAAGGAGATAATTAAACAAGTTGTTTTTGGAAAAGTTTCTGTCTTATGCTAATTAATTGAATTGTGGTTGACATTAAGAGGGCAAAAAAGACTGAGACTAAAAAAAAAAAAACTGAGAGAATGAAAAATAATTGGGAGATATGTTTAAAATTATGGATGTATTTATGACTTAAGAGATGAAGTTTTTTTTTTTGGGTCAAAAAATGAATATTTTAAAGCAATTATCTAATAGAAAAATTTAATCGTTAGTAAAACCTTGTTCAAAGCGTAATAATTACTTACTATACGCCTAAAGTAAATTCATCCTTTAGTTTTTTCTTTCTGGTCATCTATAAAAATATTTTTGATATACCAAAGAATTTCCTTTGTTTCTGTATTTTTTCACTTTTCTAGTTTAGATCAGATACGGCGGCATGACAGCTTAAAAATCATAAGTAACTACCATTGAATTAAATTACTTTAAAAATCAAAAAGCAATATTTTTTGTTTAGATTCTCGAACCAAGTTTAGAAGCCGACAAGACCCTGCTCTTCCCCGACCTAAACTAAAATTCACTCTTAATCACTCCTTCTTTTGTTATACATGACATCTTCTCATTAAATTTCTCTCACTTAGCCCTTTTATACAATCTTCCGTCCAACACGTGATCTTTGCTCGTAATATTTTTACGCACACCTTTTCATTCACTTAGTGAATTTGCCTCTTTATTTATTTATTTATTTATTTCATTATTCTGTTTGTTTCGTTAAGTCATCTTTTCATATACTGTGTAATCTTTTATCGTAAAACCTTCCTCGCGTCTGCGCATGCCTGAGGTCTCTTTGGATTTCCTCAAAATAGGGGAGAAATGCGAAGTAACATTCATCAGGAAGTAAGAAGCGAAAGCACCGGCAAGTGCGTCTCCTTATCCTATCACCTTTTTTTCAAATGGAAGCGGTCGTGACTGCCAGGCGCGCCAAACGCAGCTAGACAGTATCTGTGTTTTGTATGTTCTTTGTCTTGCTGTTTTTGTATTGTACCCTGTTATTTGTCTTGTTCTATTTTTATTGTACGTAATGTTTTGGTGTCTTAAATAAATTTGGACACCGATTCCGAATGCCGGCTTACGAAAAGACCCTGGCAGTCATTTTATGGCAGTCGGTAGGTGCACTCGAACCAAGTTTAGATTTAACTCTTTAGGACCGAGAAGGGAGGAAAATTTTTCTACCGTAAGTCCTGAGTTTTTTCATTGAGCGATTTGGAAAGTGGAATCGTCCAAGTCTTGACCCCCCGTTGATCAGCGCTGCTCGTTTTCTAAACACTAATTACAGTAGGCGTGGTGAAGCTGTCACCTTAACGCTTATGTGCTTCGGGCGAGTGGACACTCCCGAGAACTCCGCTTTTACAAGCCGTCTCATCAAGTTTGGTTGATTATGCCTCATTTATTTCCCTTATATTGGCCCATAAAAGTGTCCCATCAGCTCTGAGAGGAATAATTTGAAAAAAAGAAAAAAAATTCGGAATCTGGAAATATTATTCTTTTAGTTTAGAATGCCATTTATTAATCGGATTTACATGAAAGATAAACGAAGATACTTGTTTACGTAAATTTTTATTCGTTTCGATTACAAATGTAGTAATTTTTCTTTCTCGGGAGGCAGTCACAAAAATTTGGAATAATATGAATGCTCATTTTACTTCCTATCTGTGTCGAGATAATTTACAATGTAAAAAATAAATGCAAAAATTCTTCGACAAATAAAAGTAAAATCATGATCTAAAAAACAATGACTATTTAAAAAATTTTTTCTTCTTTTAATTATAAACTTTACCATTTATGACTTGGGGGGGGGGGGGATCAAAGGAAGTTTAGTGAATATTCCGGAGCTATTTGTGTAAATATCCGCAGAAAAACTTATTTATTATTCATGTTGTGTTTTAATTCAATTTTTTTGTGTCACAAAGAGTACAGAATAAGTGATTTACTGTTTGAAAGCCAACTCTTTCTAACAATTGTTTATTATGTTTTATAATTAAAGTCGCTACTAAGAAATAGAAAATGCTGATTTTGCCATATTTTTAACTCCTGTGTTTAAATTACCACTCTTAAGCAGGGGCGGCAAATAAGAGGGGCAAGAGGGGGCGATCGCACCCCCAAATATTTTTTGCAGAATGTTAAAATACGGGTAAATTCAACTTATGTTTTACACAAATCAACGATCAAAAAGGAACTAAAAAAGATTGTCAATCTTCAACAAATATTGATAAAACTCATCCATAAACATATTCTCAAGACTATTTCTCATAACAGAGGAATCTGCAAAAAATGCTCTGAAACAAGTATAACCGGACAAGAAAGGATTTTCCACTTTCGTTGTTTGTAAAATAGCACAAGACACTGGAAATCGATGGAAAAAAATCTTCTTGCCTACAAACATTGCAGATTAAAACTTGACTATAAGTTAAAAACTAATTTCGAATCACAACATTTTTTATAACTAATAACAAAATAATTTTAAAGTTTGGTCATAAAAATTTAAATTGCTTTAATAACTCCAATTTTTCTTAATATTAAATCCAGTTTAAGAAATCTTTCTTTTAACTAATATGTATTTTAGGATGAGTACTGAGGTGCTTCATATTTAACAAACTCGCCCCTTCAAACGAAATGTTGAAATTCCGCCCCTGCTCTTAAGTACATTGTATTTGATGATGCGAAATGCAAATCATTGATCATCACGCGTGCGAAAGCGAATATCAAAATGCAATTCCGTTTTAAATGCTTTAATTAGTACAACCAATCAGTAGATTTATTGACAACCATTTTATTATTTAGTTAAATGACTGAAAAAATGAAAATATTTATAAAACTCATTCTTATTATTTTCTGTTTTGTTGTAACTGAGCAAAGGATAAACTCAACTTTTCAAAGGTGTTTCAGCATTGAGCATTCGATAAGGTAAAAGTATAACGTTATCCTTATCTTTTCTTTCTATTTCTTAGGGCTAAATTCTTCGATTCTTCTGTTCCTTTATAATAACGAGATGGCAGTTGAAAATTACCGAAAGCAATTCATACTGACTGTATTCTTAGAATAAATTTGATTGTTTGTATTCGTCCTTGGATGAATCCACCTCAAAATTGTTTGAAAACAAAAAATGCATGGGTTGTTGCACTATCAAGGATAAGGGAAACAACTTTTTGCATAAAACGTTGTTTGCTTACAATACAAAATAAATTTTAATTTAAAATTTGCGTAACAGCGCAATGTTAAGTTGTGTAATTTGGAAGTGTAAATTTGATTAATAGCCTCCCAGTCCCATAGTACTGTTCTTGAATTTAATAAAAGCAGTTGTAAACTAAAAAAAATCTGCTTGAAACCAAGAACGTTTGAAAATTATTTTAAAAACATGTTATTTTATTTGGTGGTCTGTAAAATTTTATACTGGGGAGAATTTTTGTCGAAATTTAATTTTGCCTTTTCCTACAGATGAAAATTTTTCTGTTACAATTTTTAACACTTATAAATTACACGGTACCTCCTCCTCTGTCCTTCTGTTTATTAATTGCAGTAGGCATAGTTTTAGTAAGCTGCCACCTAAAATCACTGTCCCGTTTCGGGCACTCCCGTATTTTTCGCTATTGCCCTAGTGCTTTTGTCGTGTTTCTTTCATTACTTTATACTTATGTTGGAATGTTGATGCAAGTTTTTTTTTTTTTTTTTTTCAATAATTATTTTTGTTTTTTGGAGGAAGTAAACTAAAAAAATTCACATTTTCACAATTTGTGCACAAGTTTAAATTTATCACGCAATAATTTAACAAAGAAAATTGATGATGATTAAACTGTCATTCTTTTTAATTTTTAATTACAAACAGTTTTCTGCTTTACATCTAAGTGGATAAACAGATGAGAATAATTACTGAAAGAATAATGTCAAAATACATTTTTGAAAAATATTTCAAATATTTATGGAGGGGCGCTGCTGCAGCCGAAACACGCTTCACTCTTTTACTTTCGAGTATACCGCTGACATGTAGAAATGTCACTCCCGCATTTAAAAAAAAATGCAACTGAAGGGCTAGGGGGGGGGGGAGATGAAAGTGACCGAAAAGCGATTTCGAGAAAAACGAAGAACAAAGTTTGATTTCTCGTAGCTCCTTACGTAGTTTTTCGAGTTTTCATGCACATTTCGGTCGCTTCTCATCTCCCCCCCCCCTTGTTGTTCAACCAGATGATACTAGTCCTTCATAGCCCCTAAATAGCGCTAATATCAAAATTGACAAAAAAGTGACCTTCATCTTTTTTCCCCCCTGGCCCTTCAAATAAAGAATTAAAGTACATTAAAGGCAGAAAGATTTTTCAAAATGAAATAATTAAAATACATTTTAGACTTGAAATGCTCCAGCGTATAGCTTGTTAAATTAATAAGCTTAAGATGATAAGTAAATATCACAACAACGTTGCTTGACTTTTTCGCTTGAAAATGCAAGATAAAAAAATACAGAAACTTTTTTTAATGTAACATATTATAAAAACCTAAAAGGTGAAATTAAACTTATTATATCTAAATGAAAGTTTTCTTGCTTCGATACAATTTTGCAATCTCATGATTACTGACAGCAATCTTCATATTGAAAAAAATATACACATTTTTCTTTTATAAATAATTAATTCTAAATTAGTGCTAAAAGTAAAAGCAAAATATGCAGAAGCACAATTTTAGAATACATTTTTCTGTCGGACAAATGCTTTACGACATGATTTATAAAATACTCTAGACTTTAAATTTTACTGAGGAGTGTATATTAATTTTCAAGAGCAAAACGCGAGTTACGTTGCTAAAGACAAGAAATATTGTCTTTATTGAGTAATTTCGTGAATTGAGAAAAGAATTAAAACAAGTTTTGAAGTTTGCTACATTACAGTAATAAAACTAAAAGCATTCACAGTCATATTTTTTGTTAAAGACGTTTTAATTTGGCTCTTGTCATGCAGTCATAACTTTCCGATCTTATTTTTAAGGATAGTTACATTACAAACATATAGCGCATGTTATATACATTTTTATATATTTTACATTGAACCACACCATTCTGTCTTCTTCTTACTTATCTCAGGTTGTCTAGCTGAGCTAGACAACCCCCATAAAACCAAAAATTTCTAAAACATCTAAAAAAAGTATAGGGTCCCTAAGGACTTCGTCTTTTGTAAAATTCTGTATGAACCACATTGAGAATATTTTAATTTTGGTATGTTTTAATGAGCATTACACATCTTTAACCATATATAGCTTTTTTTTTTCAAATATTTATTTAGTCAAGCAGGATCGTCATTTGGGGGGGGGGCAGGGGGGGTCAATTGTCCCTCTCTGACTTTGAGAAATCAATGTATTTGCAAAAAAGTGGGCGCGTTTTTTGCTGTTTTCCGATGAAATTACATTGTGTTTGCCCCCTTTGCCCCCCCCCCCTTGAAAAAAGTTGAAATGACGGGCCTGTAGTCAAGAGATATAGTATGGTCCCAAAATGGGAGATTCGGCATTATTGGAGATAATATATACATATCTCTGTCACAATAGTAATGTTTGAATAAAATCGGACTAGAAAACCCTAAAATCAACTTTGTGCAGTTAACACACGAAGTTAATTATTGATACCTCAAGACGTTTTATTACAGTAAGTAAAAATTTTTGTTAATATATATAACTAGTCAATTTTCTTACTTACTAAGCATAGATTTTGTATTAAACGAAATTGTCAAGGACAAATTCCCACTTTTCATTGTCCCACCTTAGGATTGTCATATACCACAATGAAATTATAGGATCTTTTCATTAACTATATGCCGGGAATAGAGCAAAGGTAGTCGGGGTTCGAGCGAGGGTAAATGACAATCACTCGAACTCTAGCCACATATAAAACGGAACTAAGAAATTTTTGAGCAGCGCAATGTTATATTTCTCTCCTCAAAGGCAAGTTTTTTTTTTCTTTGCATAGTTTGCACGTTGGTTACTTCACAACATGTTTGATAAAATGATACACAATTTACAATACAGTAGCCCCTCGTTATATCGCGCCTCGTTATATCGCTCATTCGGATATATCGCTCTTTTCTTTTGTCTCCCAAAATATTTTGTCCAGCCTCATTGAAAAAAATGAATTTAAAAGACGCAATGTACATTGCACAAGAAACATGGGCAGTAATGGAGCCATAGACTATTTCAAAATATTGGTCGACCATCACAAATGAAGAGAAAGAAAAGCAATCTATACAGACAGATGAATATCTGGATGGGTTAGTAGAACCAGCGAAGTTACTGGGTTTATCAGTTGCTGAAGATGAACTTCAACAATGGGTTCATATTGATGATGATGAACCTACTTTCGAAACATTCTCCGATGCAGATATCATTGTAGAATTGACGAACGAAAAACCCAGGACTGATACTTGCAGTGAAGATGAAGATGAAGTGCCCTCATATGCAACTGCCAGCATGAAAGAAGTTGTAGACATGCTGGAGAAAACGTACACCGCATTCGAACAATCAAACTCTGATCACATAACTGCAATGCGGTTAATTCATTTCCGCTCTTTAATTGCAAGTGGGAGACAAGTGTTGAAGGATAAATCCCGGCAAACGACTTTGGATTCTTATTTCACCAAAACAATAGCTTAATTTGATGTCTGTATACATATTTTTTAAGACCTGCACACTGTAACAACAACTGCGGTAAGGAATATTTTTGTTACTTTTGACTGAAAAAAAAAATCTAAAGTTCGAATAAATGAATTTTTATGTATGTGCACGTATAATTTACTTGTATGCTGGATAGAAAACTATTTTTAATGACTTCGGTTATATCGCGCTTTCGGATATATATCGCGCTTTTTTCTTGTCCCCCGAAAAGGGCGATATAACGAGGAGCTACTATCAAAATGTTTTTAGAGAAAAATGGTTTGTATGATTTATATCAAACTTAATGTGTTAGCACCGATTCTAGTTCATCCGATTTCATTCAAAACATTGCAATAAATTCAAAAAAGTGAATTGAGGCTAGTATTCCATTGTGATTTAGGCAATTAAAATTAAGGCTTTCCTACTCAATTGTCCGATCAGAATCTGGCGGGTGACAATTGATACTGCACTGATTTGCTGATCATTCGTTACAATTTGTTGTCTCTGTATTTTTCAAAACTTGCTGCTAAGTCAAAAATTTTACCAAAATTTGTAATTTTAAGAAATGTAAAAAAAAAAATTTTTTAATTGAACCAGGGCCGTCATTTCAAACTTTTTTTAGAGAAGGGCAAAGGGTGTTTACTCAATGTAATTTTCCTTAAAAAACCAGAAACCACACCTACTTACATGCAAGTACATTGATTTCCCAAAGTCAGGAGGGTCAATTGACCCCATCCCCACCATAACCCCCTAAATGATGAGCTTAGATGACGGGAATGCATTGAACCTCCCTTACTGAACGCCACTAACCATGGCTATAGGAAAGCGCTTCTCATGGGACCTACAAATGACAGGAAAGGGGAGCGAATAAAGTGCAAGCTGCAGTGTTTAAATTTTCTGGGAGGAGGGAAGGGTTAATTCTTTGAATGATTTAAATCTCAGTTTAGGTTACACTCCCTCTTGGAGGAGGTGCGCCATCGTCCTTATGGAGGATTGGTCACCGCTGTTTACCTTTAACATTCTTCAGAACGAATAGAATGTCACCTGTTCTGATAAAAACACCTGCTTGTGAACAACAAAAGAGAGCTTACTATGTTCTAATACAAAGGGGGTTGATCTTCAACAGTAAATAAAAGAGAGGGGAGTGTTTATTCATGCAAAATGGTGAAGGACTTAACTCTTAAGGGACTCTCTCTATAATTTTCTCTTGATATTTTCTGCTAATCAGAAAGCGCCAAGTCTCCCAGTTTGGGACCTGTGTAAATAAATAGCTATAAAAAAATGTTTAAATTAATTTTCTTGTCCCCTGTTTGTTATAACTTGAAAAAATATTTTTTGCGACTTTTATTCAGTGTTTTTAAGCTTCTGGGCAATTCCACGTAACATGGGAATTTGGTCTTAAAAAAAATATTGGAAAAATGTCTTGATTTTTTTTATACATTCTCTATATTAATTGAAGTTTACAAGTTAGAATCTTGCAACTCCAGGTAAACCATTGTACTATAAACTCACATTCTCGTAAAAATCTCTCTCTGCTAAAAGCAATTTAAACGAGCATATTTTATTGGTTTAGCCAGTTTCTACAATTTAATTACATTTTTTTTGACAGATTTATTATCTAAGAACGCAATTATTAATAGTATATTTTGAAATTTCTTCTTAAAATAATTTTTTAAAGTTGATTTTAAACCATTAAATTCTATGTAAGGTGAGTCACGAAAATTTATAGCTTATAAATTAAACATTTTTTTACTGTTTATCCTGAATTCTTCTCCTGAAAAAAAGAAATGATAGATCAAATCATATTTTTTTTGCTTTTTTATTTAGAAAATAAACATATTTATATTTTAACGTGAGTCACGCAAAACTGAATTACAGCCAATACAACATACCATTAACTTCTCAATGGTATTTAATTTATCTGTGAAGGGGTGGTTTGTATAATAATTTGGAATGAATTAGCATTCAATGGTTAATTATTAATTTGATTTAAAAATAGCGCATTGTAATCGGGTCTGAGGTTACATACAAAATTTCAAAAGAATCCGATCAGAGGAAGTGGTTGGATATAGATACGGTTGGATATAAAACGATTCGCGTGGTTGAAAAAGCAGGAATGAATGTCCAAGCTTCCTGATTTCCCTGTCTTCCCGAAAAGCGGGCATCTTCACTAATTATTATCACCCATCAATCCTTGTAGTTGCGTTGCCACAGGGAATCGTACATCACTGTCAGTTGTCCAAAAAAGGCGAAGGCGTTTCGGTCCAGAAGAAAGACATCTTTGAGGTGGTCTCACACAGCACGTGCACTTACTTCCACGCCCATAGTTAATGAGTTTGTTTATTTTGGATATCATATTCAGCCGACGCAGCAAGACGCTTAACTTTAAAATCAACTTTAATTTTTGAGAATTTTTCCACAATTGTTACTGACAAAGAAGTTTGAGCGTAACCAATAACTTTTATTCTTTAGCATAAGAAATTAACTATAAAGCATTTATTAATGACATAGAAAAAAATATCGAGGATAACGGAAGCTAAATTTAAGTTTTACGCGCAAGTGAGAAGCAATGAATGAGTAAGGGAAAAAATAGCACTTTTTAAAAATATATATTTTAAACATATAGTGGCATTATTCGAATCTTATTTTTTCAACGCGAAAAAAAAAAAAAAAAAAAAGTAAATTATAGTTTAAGGGGTTACAGTACCTCAAAAATGACAAAAAGACAAAAAAAATTTTTATTGCTTATTTCAAAAGTAAAAGTTATTTAAAACACTCAGAAAAAAACAGCATTCTTCTAACTAAATTATTTAAAAAGTTATGAGTGACTTTAGGGCATACATGCTATGTGTTCTAATGGAAAAGCCAAACTTTAAAGCGCTTTTTCTCGGTGATCAGTTTTTAGTGTTTCTATGTTACTAGAAATGCTAAGGAATTTTTTCTATTAAAGATATAACTTTAAAGCAATATTTTTTGCACTCAGGATAATATATTTAACAAAACTGTGCATTGAATAAGCGTTTTATAAATTACAAAAAATTTTAGAGTTTGTTAAACCTCGAAGAACAAAATTTTCTAAGAATTTTTTACATAAAAGGTCACAAAATATTTTCTAATCAAAATATAAGAAATTGAATGCACAGATTTGTTGAGGTTTTCCTTGTGATCATTTCGCAAAAAGAAATTTTGAAATTAGTGCAAAAACAAAAAAGCCTTAGGGTTTTAAAAAAACTGAAATTTTCTTACATTTTTCAAATTTTCAAAAAAAGTTTTCAAAATTTTTGATGTTTGAAAATAAATTATTGATTTTTAAACAAGTGCAGAAACAAATATTTCAAAGAATTAAATTTTTCACTTAAATTAAAGAAATTTGTTAGAAAGGTACTGTAACCCCTTAAAAAAACTAAAAAAATACACTTTTGGAGTTAATCAAACTAACATGCACTTATACATCAAAATAAAACATATTTTAGCCTTTAGAGTTAATAATAGTATTAAATATACTACTTTTAAATTTGCTAAGAACGTGAACTTTTTCTTTTATTCCAGAGTTACATACCAACAACTGAAACACTAATAATACATCAGCATGTGATACAGTTTAGCCTTCAGTTTTTATATTTACATTTGTAAAGAACGTGAATTTTATCTCTTATTTAGAGTTGCATACATACTGACAAACAAACCCACATGTAAAACTAATAAAAGCGTATTTAAAAAAAAATGCTTGAAAATTGCAGATATTAAAAATTTCCTTCGTTAGACGGTTAGTGACGATAGCCATAGAAGAGTATGTTTCCAAAATTTTCAAAACGCCCAAGTTAAAGTTTCATTTTATTTTATCTTTTTCTGGGAGAATTTCTTCAAACTAAATTTTAAAGTAATAAAATGAGTATACTTGCACTTGTAGTTGAAATTGATTTTTTCGCTTCACAACAAATCCTGATTGCCCTATTTACTCCTCGATTTGAAAGGCAACAGATTTTATCATTTTTTTGTACTGAGTCGTTACTAAAAATTTGAAACAGTAGGTTTTAAAAACATTTTTACTGCAATAACTTAAAATGCCAGTTCTGTAAATTATTCACTGTCTGTGTAAGTATAACCATCGATCTGCTCAATTCTGGGTTATTGTGTGTTTCCGACATTGTATGACTGGCAAGTACTGTAAGGAATAATACGTTGGTCAGTAATATATTTTTAAAATTATTTAGTTTCTAGTGGTTACTAAGAGCAACTAAAGTGTTTACAAAACTCCTTACTGATGTTTTCTTCTTTTTTTTATAAGTTTTTGAAAAGAGCTAAATGCTCTTACTAATTATTTAACAATATTTTCTCTTTTTAAATGTTTTTTTTTTAATGCAAGAGGATTACTTTTAAGTTACGAAAACTCTGAAAACATATAGTTGGCAAGAAGGGGGGGGGGGATATCTCCGTCAGGGGGCTCTTTTTTGAAAAAAAATTATTACCCTAGCAGCAGCATCTCATCGGCCGATGATCGGCCTTTCATCGAAACCCGATGAAATTCTCATCGGCCGATGATCCAATATGTCTCATCGGCCAAGCAGAATCCGAGTAGCAAAATCCGATGAGAATACGATGAGATTTGGAGCAATTTACGAGAAGAACAGTTCCGTGCCGAGAAATTTCATCGGGAAACTTAATCGGAAGGATATCGTTTTCCAATGGAATATAGCTCGGCTTATTTTCATCGGGAAAGTTGATCGGAAGGATATCGCTTTCCGTTGAAAAGTAGCTCATCGAAAACCGTGCTCGGATACTGATCGGAACGATGTCATCGTGCGTTACAGGATCAGTTTACGAGGAGTTTGTTGATCGGCCGAGCAAAATCCGATGAGTTGATGCTACTTGGGTAAAGTACTTTACAAATAACAGTAAAACTTAAATATTTCAATTTTGCTGCACCGTTAGATATAGTGCGGAACTGGTTAGTTGAGCTATCACGTTGATAATGTTTACCTGTATTTGGAAAAGGGGGCGGAAGGGGGTGGAGGGTCAACTAAAATCGGGCGCGTTATTCCTGCAAATTAAATTTGGAATACTTTTGCAAAATTGCAACGAAAGTACCCTATTTCAACTCGGCACCTCCCAATCACCCGTCTCTATTATCTGAAGGAAAGATAAACAAACGTCGTATAGCTCAACTTATCACAGTCAGGGTCAGGGCCCTGCTCCACATCAACGTAAAACACGACCGAAACCGAAGGCAGAAACCGAAAATCCGGGTACTTTCCATAGGAATACTATGTAATCCATTTTACGTTTCTGCTTTATTTTTCTGCTTTACGTTAATGTGGAGCAGGGTCCTTAGGCTATTCATAGCACAACTCACAAAAATCTATATTTATTTCTAACACTGAACTGAACTCTTTGAGATATCATGGTTAGAAATTTTTAACAATTGATGCGACACAAACACAAGATATCTTTTATTTCTGCAAATAGATCTTTTATCTGTACAGATAAATACATATGTAATATAAAATGTTACTTTGAAGGACTATGTTTTTAAGCTCAAAAGGCTATCTTTCTTCATTTTTACCCGAATTGTCCTCAAAAATGAAAAGGCAATAAATGCTGAAGGTAATTGTAAACATTAAAACTGGTTCAATCATTTTCCGAAAAGTTTTAAAAGTGAAGACACATTTCATAAAACATTAACCCCACCACAAGCTATTTTAATGTGGGATTTGGCAATACTTTTTTACAATGAGCTTTTATTAAGTTTTGTTAATTCTGAGAAATAATAAACGTAATCTAATCATGGAATTGTTGCAACCATATGTAATGTATGAAAATTCGTCATATTAGTGGGGGAGGGGACAGGTTTTAATCTGAATTCTGCATGGACTGCTTTCAGAAATAATATCTGTATCCTTAGCAAGATTTGTTTCAATATCTCAAGAGTATAGAAATATCCCACCTCCCCTCCTCTCAAAAAGCAGGGGCCTCAATATGAGGCTGAGCTTCTCCTACCTTCAGAAGTTAATCGAGCCCTGTATACACAGAAAATCTTAAAATAATTTTCGAACATTTTTTGAACTCGAACACTTGCCCCAAAATTTTTGAACACATTGAAGCACAGTTTTTTTTTACGAAGTTTACTGAGCAGTTATTGTTCTGAGAAGTATTTAGTTCAACACAGTGGTTTACGCTTAAAGTTTTTAGTCACGCATTTCAGAACATTTTTTAATCACTCACACTGTCTCCTATTTTTTACAACACTTCTAAGCACATCTCTATTTGCGTGTCTTTCTAAATGAAACACTTATGGAATACTTTTCTGTTCATAAATCAGTTGGTTTTTACAATAATTTTTTGCTATCCATTTTATAGCAAATTCGACCTGTTAAAGATCTCAGCAGATGTGCTTAGATGCTTTCGTTGGTCAGATTTGCATAGCGCGCGTTGCTTTTGATATTCTATAACTGGAAAGAAATAAGTAGGTACTTTTAAATACCAAAAATAAAATTAAGAAAATAAAGTTAATGGATGCAAAATAGTGCAAGTAATTCAATACGCATGATTCAAAGTTTGTTTCAACTCTGAAGCATATGTATGCAATTATTTGTGCTTTATTCAAGCTGTTTTGCATTATTTTAAATCAGTATACATTACGCATAAATTTATAAAAAACCAGAATAATGTATGTTTAAAAAACATGGTATAAAAATTTGTGAAATTAAAAGTGCCGGTAATTCAAACCAAACGCAATTTTATTGCAATGAATTCGTTTTCTCTCTTTTTTTGAGGAAACCACACGATCTGCAGTCATTAGCAGCTATCTTTTCATTCAATTGTTGCTATCACTTGCTCCGAGGCCAGCGGAGAGAAGAAAGAGTCGTCCGTAGGGGGTCTCACAGCAGGGGTCTTTTGCTACCAACCACCCCTATGTTCTCTTAAGTGGGCCGGATTCGGCCGGCCTCGGCTCTAAGCTACAAAGCCGGTATCGGCCGGAGCCGGCTTTAAAGAGTTAAAGCTTAAATTATAGTTGAAATTAAGCACTTAGTATCTTAAACTTAAAAGAAATGAATCATATTTATTTCAAAGTAAGCGTTATATATAGCATAATACAAAGATAAAAATAATATGCAGGAGTCAAAGACTTTAATACTGTTTTACGCTTAGAGTTTTTAATTTTGAAGGAGAAGTTAAGGCTACAGAAAAAACTTACTCAAATGTTTTGTTTGCAGAAACGTTAAGGGCTAAAAAGTAGTTTGGTTTTTTATTTCTGAAAGTATTGCGTTCATAAACCTTCGCTGAGAAATAAGAAGTCTAAAATAGTTCCGTTTTGTATAAGACGCATATTTGCGTGTGTGCGTAAAGGACTATTTTAACAGAAATTAGACGTCTGGATGCAAAAGATAAGGTTTTTGAATTTAACCCATTAATGCTTGACATTTTTTTCTCCCAAAGATATTTTGTATACTGGTTACAAACAGTGTTTAATGGACAGGAAAAATTATAAAAAAAATATTATGTAAAAAATAATTGTTTTATCAAGGAAAGAAAAATTGTTGCTTAAAAGTTACGATAGACCCCAGTGGGTACATACTTTTTTTACAAAAATAATTTTTGCTTACGATATAATGTTTAAAAAGACATTTTATAAGAAGAAATAAAATCAGCCATTAACATAAACTGGGAAGCTGGGAATAACTTTGAAAACTTAGCTTTTTTTCTTGAGATTGTGAACGATGTGATTTTTGATAAAGATCATATTAAAACTGCTACAGAACACACTTCACAATGGTTATGTGCTGCAATCTGTTAATAACGAATTGAAACAATACCAAGGTACTAATTGAACATTATTATTTGGTTGAATTGTTCATTTTGGGGAAATTCAGACCCTTTTTTGGACCGTCCATAAAAAGGGACGCTAGGCATTAATGGGTTAATAATTTTTAATGTTCCTTACTTTATTTATTTTTTTAAATACACTAATATGTCATTACAAATAAGTCAATCTTTCTACAATGCATACTTTACTTTTTATGTGCTCGTTTATTTAAAGATATGCTTTAAGAAATTGCAAATGTACATGACACTGAATTGTATAATTTGGTAATGAAATTGTGTAATCCTTTATAACAACCGGGTTGTGTTCTGCAGTTCAAATGACCAAAAGGGGATGTTGGGCAAAGTAAAATAGTTAAGATAACACGCCTGTTTCAAAATGAAAAAAATTTGGATATAAGTTCTGAAAAGCATTGTGCATAAAGAAGGAATAATGAATTTTGTAATACAACTTGAGTTGAAAGGTATTTTTTCATTACCGGCAATTATTCTGCCCCTTCAAAAAAAAAAAGGTGGAAATTTTTCACCTCCAAATAAAGGGGTAGAGGGTCATTCCATAGAAATGTCAACTTCAGCCAAAGAAAAAAAAAGTGAAAAAAGCGTCAAAAAATAAATAAATAGTCATACAACATAATAAGTTTTAAAAAATTAAAAAAGTATTGTAATTATCACTAAGATTAGCCATAATAAATAGTTTGTAGTGTATCTACTGCTTGTTTTTCGATGGTTAAGTTAGTCACGTTACGTTAGTCACACTACATCTTGAGTAAAAGTGACACTTTAGACTAAAAAAAATTAAGATTTAATAAATGTGTTTTATGTTTTTAAAAGCCAACTTTACACATTTTTCAAATATATCATTCAATTTTTAACACTTGCTTAACTTTGAAAAATGTTTGCCTCACAACATGAGCATTAATTTTCAGGGTTGCAAAAATGTTATGTTAGTCACATTGCTATTTTGGTCGGAAAAATATCTACTGTCAATAATTTTGTTTTAAATTCTTAGCAGAAATGATACATAGATACCATGTACATTGTTAATCCACCAGCATAACTAAAAAGTATTTTTTTTTCTTTTAAGTTACAAGTAAAAACAGTTACAAAATCAGCTCTGAATGTCACGTTAGCCACGATGGAATGACCCTAAAGGTAAAAGTACAAAAGTTTCGACATGAAACATTTTCTGTTTAACGAGTTACAGTAGTTTTCATCAAATGAAAGTAAATAAACTATTGCATTACCTCTTTATGAAAACAATTACGAATAAAAAATGAACAAATGAAACGAATAAATTAATACATTAGAAAAATAAATGAGTGAATAAAATAGACAATGAAAGGTAACATAAATGAATAAATGAATACCGTAAAATGGGGTTAATCGGAACACTTTTCAGCTTTAATTGTAAAAAAAGCAGTTAAAAGATTTTTTTTTAATTTGATTTTTTGGGTAAAAACTTCGGTCTTGCTTTACTTTTGATATTCCAAGCAAAGACGAAAGATTTTGAGCAATTATTATTAAAATATATAGCAAATTATGGGTGTTCCGAATCACCCCGCTGATAGGGGTCAATCGGAACACTTGTTAATTTTTTTTTTTTTTTCAATTTAATCTGTAATAGGTCTCACAAACATGAGTAATATTGATGGGGGAGAATAAGAACAGATAATTATTGTCAAATAAATGTATAATTTCAGTGCCAGTAAACGTTTATAATTTGCGAAAATTCAAAATAATTTTGAACTTATGAAAAATGAAAAGTAATTTTAAGAAAAGCTTTTGAATTGAAATGCAAAGATTTAACACGAATGGAAGTCTCTCATGTCGTCCACAAATATGTACTTGTCCTTAAAACTAGCAATTGTGACTTGGCTTAAGTTTTTTCATAACATCTCCTGGGATGAACTCTGCCTTTTCTTTAGTTTTTTGAAATTTCTGGGTTTCGGGGATTGTCCTGAAAGATTTTTTCGCTTATTCATCACTGTCTGTGTGCTGGACGTTTACTACATAAAGTCTATGTGACTTTCTCCCTTTTATTTTAAGTAAAAAAAAGTCTCCTGGAGAAAAAATCTTTTGAAATCTGTAACTTTTGTCATTCTAAGATCTAGTTGCTCACGAGAAGGGATAAACAGTAATAAATCCTTGTCCCTGTCTTGATTAGAAGAATTGGGGTTAGAATCTTGATTTTTCAAACAATTTCCTTCAAATAAGTTTGAATTGGAACAACAGAACTAAGAGTTCCGAATCACCCCGCAAATTTTTTTCCCATGGCATTTTTCAGAATTCTTCACTTTTATGACACAATTTATAAAAAATGTAAATTCTAATGTGGTATTCTGTTGTTCAGATACATGTATAATTGAAACATACCACTCATAGTTTTTAAATATAAGAAGGTTTGTTCTTGCATATGAAGTTTTGCAGTCTATGAAAATGTGATGTTTTCTAGCATTCAACGTGCAGCCCTCTTTAGAAGCCAGTAGCGTTGCCAGATTGACAAAAGTATTTTTTCCTACTTCCTATGATCTTACCTTTCTAAAAAAAAATTCATGGCGAAAAATACCCAATAGTATATTTATGAAGAATTTCTTTGTACGGTTGGGGAAGTTTTGTTCCGATTGACCCCGCTGTTCCTATACACCCCATTTTACGGTAAGTGAATAAATGCGTAATATAATTTAAATAAACTATTAAATACAGAAATACGTACGTAATTTAGTAAATGAATGCATAAGCAACCGGAATGAACTATTTTACTATGCCCCATCCACTTTGAGCTGCATGCACTTAACGAATTACATTAAATATTTAAAGTTAAAACAAGCCAAAACTAAAGGACTGCACTGGACATCAGCCGATCTCAATTAATAGTTAAAATGATAATTACAAAAATGTTATCATTTTTAATAATAAGAAATATTTTTAAAAACCACGAATATTACCATAAAAGCTATCAAAATTTGAAAATAATTTTTATATATATAGTTTTTTGACTTTCAGTGTTTTTTTTTTTTTTTTTTTTTTTTTTTGACCGAAATCAACTATGTGTCTAAGAACTTATTTTAAGTATTGTTAGATATTTGACGCTGCAAACTATAAAAATATTTCACCCTTTCACTATGCCCCGCTATTTCACTTTGCCCCTCATATCCCTACTATTAATAGAAAGGAAATTTTACTCTAGCTTTTTCATTTGTATGACTACTACAAAAATAACAAAATCCAGCACAGAAACTAAAGAAGAAAAATAAATTTAAATGAAGCTAAAAAAAAACTGAAAATAACGAAAGTAAATACGTCACTTTTTTACATCTTATATATTATTTTTCTAGCCTGTTTTCTTTTCACGCCAAATCTTCCTCAATTCTTTATCAAATTCCATGATTTACTCCTTATTTTAGAGCCTGTTGTGCTGGTTGTTGGTGAAAAATTGAAAAACGGTCTAAAAAAATTTATTTATACTTCGCAGCAGTTTAACTTGGCAGTGACGTCACTACGGGCGGATGCAACAGCGTGACGTTAGCCTATGAAAAACGAGCTAGATAAAACGTTACAGCCTACTTGGCGAATTAGAGGAGACCGCTGACTGCTTGTGAGCTCTTATTGGCTCCGCCCGTAGTGACGTCACTGCCAAGTTAAACTGCTGCGAAGTATTAAAAAAAAAGCCTTTTTTCTGTTTTTAGTACACACTAGCTATACCCACACAGCTGTGCCTTTGTGTAAAAAGAGGTAAAAGGGAGAGTCTACTCAAAATTTCCTATTCCCGTTATGATTAATCAAAGGAACATAGTTTGCAGAGAAAGAAATATTGGGAAGAAAACTTGATAATAAATGAATTATTAAATAAACTGTTCTTTCCTTTGGGGGGAGGGGGTATTTCTTTGACACTGCATACAAGTACAAAAACAAGGCATGGTTTCATTTTCTTCTAAATCAGCGAAAAAAAAAAAAACAATTCACTCAGTAACTGTGTTTTGGAAAATTACAGAAAAAAATCAAATTTTTGAATTACTACTATCAAGCGCGAAAACTTCACGCCGGGTCAGCTATTTATGGTTATTAATTAACCCGTTTATTTCTAAAAATAGTCAAACGCTTTTTTTTAATTAAATTATTAGAACCATGGGGGTAAACGAGTAATTTAAATTTGGAAAATTAATACTCAGAAGTTTGTGACAGACAACTATTTTAGTGCATTTTTCTTCTTTGAAAATTTTATTATTTCATAGCTTTTCTCCGTAAAGCAAAGTATTAAATTCAGAAAAAAATAGATCTGTTACTTATTAATTTATGTCCTTTTCTATCAACACAAGTATTTTCAAAATCGCAATGCAATTAAAGAGATTTCATTTTTTAAAAAAAACTAAATACAAAACGGGTAAAAATCACTTCTTGCGGATAATATTTGCATTCTCTTTCCAAAAATAAAGCTTTTTTTTCACTCATTCTCGGAATACAGAATTGATTTTCATATAGCGATGAACATGCTTTGGAAATTCTATGAAATTGTACATTCCTTTTTTTTTTCTTTTGTCGTACTTTTTTTTCTTACGCATTTGGAAGTAACATACCTTTTTAAACATCAAAAACGAAGTTACACTTAACAATTTTTTTGGGTTGATGAATTTTTGTGACTTCTGTGAAATGGTGTTCTCAAACTTTTTAATGTTTACGTAAAAAACCATAGTATATTTCATGCTTTTCAGAGACAATTTTTAATACGGATTAATTTAAAGATTACTATGTTTAAGTTTTTCAGCCCACTAAACCATACAGTAGTAAATCTAAAAAAAAGGGGGAAAGGAAAGAAAAAAAATGAAAAAAAAAAAAAAAACAGCAATTAATACTAGTTTTTAATAAATTTTCCTGTGGTTTCCTACTATGAAAGAATTAATAACATTGATAGTTTTTTTGGTGTTATAAAATAGCAAACCAGTTTTATCTGCGTAACCTTCTACTACCTTGCACTTAATAAGGAAATATCGGATGTCAAATAAAACAAAAAATATTGAAGGTAGCTTCAAGAGTACGTGTGCAGTATTTTCCATTTGCTCTGATAAAGTTTCATTTTTTCATTTATTTTTTTTTAGACTTGAAAATGCTACATGCGATACATTTTTTTCTAGAAGTATGTGTATGCGAAACTTTGCACTTAATTTTCTATGAATGCAGTTTAAACCAGACCTGAATGAAGTTCCACCAGAATATTCTCATAGTTATTTTTTATTGCTAAATACAGAGTGGTTATAAATTAGCGTGAGGTGTTTGGTGCCCTATAACGAGTGAAGTACTGCGGGAAACATTGCCAAATTTCATGGGCACACATATTAGATCATGGGATTTCGATTTCTGAAGTAAAAAAAAAGTTTAAAAATCGACACCAGGGGAAATTTTGGTGCTGCAAAAGTGTATTACTCTGATTGTTGAAGAATTAAATGCTACTGACAAAATATGCATCCATTTTATTTGCAAAAATAGCTTTTTTTTAATCACAAATGTAGATTAATATGATCCCCATTGTGAAGTTGCAAGAACAGGATATTCGATGCACAACATTTTCCACGGCAGCTCGTAAGATATCAGAATTGATTTCTCTGACTTTTAAAGTTACAATATCTTTTAAACTTGCTATATCAGAAATATGTCTTTGATGCACAACACATATCGGCTATCCTCATAACAACAAAAAATCTCATGGAGTGAGATCAGGCGACCTTGGGGGGCCATACCGGAAATTGTAAGGGAATCATATTGAACCTCATTTGCAAACAAGAATCATTTTTTCATGTGAAATTGCTTTGTTTAGCATTTTTTCAAATTTAATACACGATATTCAGAGTAATGCACAGTTACAGCGCCAATTTTTTCCCTGAGGACGTTTTTTAAACTTTTTTTTTTTTTTTTTTCGTATTTCAGAAATCAAAATCCCATGGTCTAATATGTGCGCCCATGAAATTTGACAATATTTCGCCCTGTACTTCGCGCGCTAGAGGGCTCCAAACACCTCACGTTGATTTATAACCACCCGGTATTATCTTCAAAAAAAAAAAGAAAGAAACAACGGAGTTTTATGTAAAAAAGAAAGAAAAAGAAAAACAGCTTGTTTATTATTTTTAATTTAAATATAAATATATAACTAAGCAAATCTGTTTCAATGTTTTGAAAATACATTCTAAGAGGATGCTACGAAGTGTGTTTATCAGGAAGCCATATAGAAGTAGTATAATACGTGAATTTTAATGGATATCAAAATACTGTTAACACACAAAAACCTTAAATTCATATTAGATTATACAGCACAGCCATGAATGAAACGATTATAAATCTTTTAAAATGCAGTTAAATTATTATACGATTTATAACTCATTAATCAAAAATGTTTTTCATATTTTGAAAGTTTCGCTCGCCTTTAGTTCACATCGATGCTTCAGAAATTTTATGAGCATGATCGATTACCGGTAATCTGTCTTAAGAACTGATGTTTAAAACTCTTTAGGGTTGATACTCTAAGAGGATAATGAAATTTTGAAGATACTGATATGTCCCTGTAAACATATTATTTGAATTAAGCTTAGTAAATGCAGCTCGTAACTGACTAGATTTATCGAATCACTAGCTTTATACCCAGCGTTGCCCGGGTGCTAATTATAGCTCCATTATAATTGTTTTTCACCTATTTCATGGTAAAATGAAATAGGTGAGCCTTGGATTGATAATTCATTGCTAATCGTAATCTTTGTTGGAAAACACTCATCAATCACTTTATCAATTTGTATGCTTAAATGCTTATCGATAATACTCTATATATTCAAAATTAAAAGAAAATGGCCTTTTTGAGACAAAAAAAAATTAATTTGAGCTTCTTGGATTTTTTGAAGTTTCAAAACCCCGCCGTGTGAGTGCATCAAAGAACCTCTGTGCCAAGTTTGGTGAAAATCCGACGAAAAGTGGATTTGTATAAAGAACAAACGTACATATATATATATATATATATATATATATATATATATACATATATATATATATATATATATATATATATATATATATATATATATATATAATATATATATATATATATATATATATATATATATATATATATATATATATATATATATATATATATATATATATACATATATATATATATATATATATATATATATATATATATATATATAATATATATACATACATATATATATATATATATATATATATATATATATATACATCCATCCATTTTTATATACAGGGTGAGTTTGATCGAATCTGCCATACGAAAAGGGGTGATAAAAGAGCCAAAGTGGAGTATAGAACCACTCATTAGCGGTATCAATTCTTAACCGTAACCGAGTAATATTATATTTAAGAAAAATTCGCCAAAAAACAAAATTTTGGGAAAAAGACCAATTTTTGAACTACCTGTCGGACCTGCATACAAAATAAGTACATATTTGGAAAGAGCAGACAAAATCGTTTAACCTAAAATAAACACTTTGGTTGCACCCCTGAGACTGATTGATTTCCTCTTAGATAAAATCGAAACTGTTTAAATTAATTAATATAACATATTTTGGTTTAAATTTCAACTAAAAAAAAGTAGTAGGTAAAGAAGAAAGCGTAATAATTGGGAAAATTAAAAATTTTATTACCAGAAAACTTTAGGCAGATGGCAGCACATAAAACTTAAATGTGTGCATGTACTGCCATCTACCAATGGTTCTGATAACAATAATTTGAGCGTATTTTGTTCAAGGTAAAAGTAAGGAAAATGGTTCTTATAAGTAACAGATTATTCAATTTCCCACTGAGTGATTAAAATAGCTAGGGAAGATGCATTTTTTCTGTGCTTATTTCACATATTTACGGATTTTATCATTTATTTTTAAAAAATTAAGTACAATAGTAATGGAGTACTAAAAACTACCAGTTTTAGTAACAAAAGTTTACATATATAAAATAGAAATGTATTTCGTTTCAACAACTCATTAATATTGCCTTGAAGCATTAAATAAAGAGCCCACCTACGTGAATGGTTGTGCTGAGCATTTCAGAGAATTAAAATCTTGTTCATAGAGATGGGAAAAGTAGTTCCGCAGCCGGAACAGGTGCAACCTGTTCCAGTTCCACTTGGCGGAACAGGTTCAAAACCTGCTCTGCTCCGGACACCCTCCCCCACAAAAAAAAATGGGGGGGGGGGAGGAACATAACCAAAAAAAAAAAAGCCTTTTTGACAAGTTCATATAATTATATATCATAGTGCGTCTTTAAAAGGTACTTTTCTGCCAAAAAAAAAAAAAAAACTCGGTCTTTTTTCCCGATGTGAGATCGAATTTAAATTTTTTTTTCTCAATTTCTGATAGATATTCGGTTGACACGCATTGCATTTAATTGCGGTGTATGTATAGCAGAATTTTATTACTAGTATTTAATTTTTCTCACAGACATTAATTTGTTCTGATTGCAAAGCTGCATCGCACACAGATTAATAGTAGTGGATACCAATTTTACAATAAGAAAAATTTGATATTCAAGCATATGCATAGTGACAATTATGAATCCGCAATTGACAGACAGAATTGATAATTATGTTATTAGCGAATGCAAAAAAGAAACACTAAACATGCGGGGAAATATTGCTTTATTCAAACAAACATGTAAAACATATTAGAAAAGCATCATCCCCCTCAAAAAAAAAAAAAAAAAACATGACGAATACAATATAATTTTCCATGGTATAAAATGATTTAAAACTAGTAACTTTAGTTTTTGAACGGCATATATGGTCATATCCTTCAACTGCATCCATTAAATTGCTATAAGCTATAAAGTATGCAAACTCAATGCAAAATTGTACCAAAAAACCGGAGGGGGGGGGGCAATACCTCTGCACCGACCTCCTAAATGACGGACCTAATGACCCCCCTAAATGAAGTTGATCTCGAAATTTATGAGTTTTACGTATTCTTTCGTACTGACCGCCGATTGCAATATTACTTCTATTACAAACCACAGTGATTTTATTCAATGTTATACATTAATGTGGTTTTTTTCCCTACAGAAATAATATAAAAGAAATTAATTTTGTTGTGGAGAAATGCATAAAAATATTAAATGGTTTCTGGTCATCATAATTGTCCTTTTGGGAATTGCATGCCTTTCCCCTACCCCCCCCCCCCCTCTAATCCACCAGTCAGGCCGTTTCTATTTTATCAAAAGACAAAACCATCCCCAAATAACAGGCCTGAATAACGCGAAACAGAGCAATATCGCCATTAAAATCTAATCACTGAACCTGTTCCGAAGAACAGGTCCGACCTGCTGGAACTGTTCCACTATTAAATCCTCGCTGCTGATAGGTTAAATCGGAACTGATTACGCAAACAGGTGCAAAGAACAACTCCGAACCGCTGGAGCTGCTCCACTATCAAATCCTGTCTGCTGATTGGTTGAATCGGAACTGATTACGTAAACAGGTGCAAAGAACAGCTCCGGGATCAGACACTCAGATCAGATTGCGTCATGATGAAATACTCAACGCTGATTGGTGGTGGCGGAACAGATAGCCTCGGAACAGGTTCGAGAAACCGCTCCGGAAGTGATCGGAATTTGGTAGTTGCCCTTCTAAAAAGCTCTCGTACGATAACAGATGGCGCTGCCGCCTCTCGGAGCTATCAGTTCCGATCCACTTCCGGAACTGCCAGTTCCGGAAGTGCGGTGATAGAAGAGCCCAAGTGGAGTATACAACCACCCATTAGCGGTATCAATTCTTAACCGAAACCGAGTAATATTATATTTAAGAAAAATTCGCCAAAAAACAAAATTATGGGAAAAGGACCAATTTATGAACTTCCTGTCGGACCTACATACAAAATAAGTACATATTTGGAAAGAGCAGACAAAATCCTTTAAAATGACACTTTTTTCATACTTCACAATGAGTTACACGCTTTCAAACACTGGAAACAGTCAAAAATGAAATTTCATCAAACTTTTCAGTCAAAAATTTAAGAAACAACCGTATGAGCTACAACCGGTCAAATGCACAAAACACTTTCCCATTTCCCTAGCTTTCAGATGATATAACAACAAATCATAGTGAGCTTCAAGTTTAGCGGAAATTCAACATTTAGTTTTAAAGAGTATGAAAATCGCCATTCGTCGGAAACGGGAAACCAGTGAGGAGTCGGACTTTTATCCCTTAAATTTTCTGTTTAACGTAAGTTTGATGTTTTATTTGTTCAAAAAAAGAGAAGTTTAATATTAAAATAATAATTGCAACACTTTTTCATTTTAAAAACATAATAAGAGGTGACTACAAGCAGAAACAAAAGCATTACTTCTCCGTGCTTTTCACAAAAAGAAAATGAAAAATTAACAGAGCTACACTTAAATAAAAAATTACATTTACATTTATGCAATGTTCAAAATTTGCAAAAACTTTTGAAATTGGTTGCCCCGCATTGGACACATTCTCTTGTTCTTAGTGAACGAACACAAGAGTCGCTCTTAATAAATTGTCATTTCTTAGTTAGGCTGTTGGTTCACCAAACCAAGAAAATTGTATTCATGAAATGGCGTTATTCCATGACTCGGGCTAGTTGCAATGTGCAAAATGTTAACCATCTTTTAAAATATGAATTAATGATGAGTAATTAATTATTATTCTTTTTTAATCTTTCAGTTCCTATCTTCCAATTGGGGTCATTTAAGAGTAAAAAAAAAATCGTCTGAAACAAAAACACACTTTTTTTCTTTTAACAAAACAAATCGTTATAAAAATATATAGAACTATTCATTTGCAATATTTTTTAATTTATCGTTTGTGTATTTTTAATCTTAAAAAAAAAATTACTTTTACGCTTCTGATAATTCATGAATGTGCTTGAGAAATTTCTTGAATTATGATTGTTTTTAGAATGTTAATTTAGAATGTGCGTTATTAGTTTTTGAAAGAAAAGTTTCTAGTTAAGTTTTTGAAAGCAAGTGCTAAAGCTGTTAAATTATCTTTTCTCTTCGCCATCAGTATGCCTCGCTTTTCTAACGAAGAATATGCTGACATGCATTTCGTGTATGGATTTTGTAATGGTAACGCTCGCAGAGCCGAGAAGGAATGTCGCCTCCGTTACCCGAATTGTACTGCACCTAATCGAGCTGTGTTTGTCTCAATTCAACGAAAGCTCAGGGAGACAAGTTGGGGGGGGGGAGGGACTGAACCCCGATTGCCTCCCCCCTCCAATTTTTGGAAATCAATGCATTTACATGTAAGTAGGCGTGGTTTTTACCATTTTTTGGCTATTTACATTGTGTATACACCCTTTGCCAACCCCCCCCCCCAAAGAAAAATTCGAAACGACGATCCTGGTATTATGTTTTTCATCAATAAGTTTAATCCTTGCCAGCGTGATCCTGGTATTGTGTTTTTCATCAATAAGTTTAATCCTTGCCAGCGTGAAATACAACAAAGATTTTAACTCAGATAATGACATCTGGAAAGATGTTTGCATTGAATGTAAAGAGGACTAGAGACTATATGTATAGAATCTAACAAAAAATAGAGAGAAACCAAAACGGGCGATACGAACACTGCAGTGTAGCTCTGATAAGTTATATACAAGCCCGTCCTGAAAATCTAAGGTTCCTTTTTTTCTGCAGCTCCCCTATGACTGAAACCCCATTAATTCGTGACAAAATAGATTGAACGACGTACACACTAGGGTGTGTCACCGTCCTATGGTAAAAAAAAAAAAAAACAGTTTCGGATTTCCATCGGACACAGCAAGAAAAAGGTGCCAAATGACGTTTATAGACTATATCTGAAATTTTATTAGGGTAGGACATCATTTTCTGCTGCCGGATTGAGTTTAAAAAGCGTATATTTAAGGAAAAAATCCATTTGTTAAATAATTGAAAAAAGAAAATAAATAAACAAATTAATTAATAAATGTAAATGTATAGCAACTCAAGGTTATCTAAGTGTTATTTATTCATTATTATTCAAAAAACGTTTTTTTTATAATCATATATTTTCAATGCTAAAAACATGCATCTTTTATTAGCATTAAAGTCTTTCTTACTATCAAACTTTGGCATAACTTTCCGGGACTCCAGTTGGTTTTTTTATAAAACCTTCTCTTTCAGATTTTTTGCACAATGTAGCCGAAGCTTCTGTCACTGTTTTAACTGCCCTTTCAACAGCCTGTGTGTGATATGGCAGACGTAGTAAAGACAATTGTTTCGCTCCTGAAGCAAACAATTGAACATCTTCATCAGAGATTGATTTTAGTATTTGTGAATCAGATACATTTTTACAATCAATCAGGTCTATGTAAGATTCAGCAGCAAAGTTAACAACAGGAATTTGAAAATTTCGGATTCTATTTTGATGAATACAACAAGCTTCTAAAATCCGATGGGCTGCCAATTCACGGACGTGTTGCACCGTTACCATCGAAACTCCAAGCCTTCTGTCTGAAACGGTTGCTAGGGACTACGTCATCACATTGGGGCCAGTTTCTTTCATTTTCCAGCTTGTTATTATACTCAAAACCCATTCAAACTAGCTGAAGAATCTTATTGCAGTTGGATTTTATCACCGAAACCTACATTTGGATCATAAAAGGTAAGTTGTGCTTTCTTTCATGCATAATATTCCTTTATAATCTTGAATTTAACTTATTTTTAAGTACTAACTGAAAGTTCCGATAGTTTCCAATTAGTTGACTGAGCCTTAAGTTTACTTGATCTATTTCAGACTTTCTGTGCGAAATGTAAATATTTATTGATGGAAAATGCTTCCCTAATTGAAAATTCTTTTTCCTGATTGTAAAAGCTGCACTTTTTCAAAGTGTAATCTTCTGGTTCGAAAGTTAAGTCAAGAAGTTTGCTAAACTAACCATTTTCCTAAACCATATCCAACGATTTCGTAATGAAATGAAGTTAATGTGTTACCTGTTAAAGGATTATAAAATATTTAAAGCGTTTAGGTTATTGCATTGCCGAACACTTTGTATCTGTTCTAAACTCAAATACAACCTTCAGACGAAATATCTATGAGCAGCCATTTTCAGTAAAGTAATCTATTCCTGGCAAAACACTCAAGTCCTTCGTGTGCTATATGATAAATATGCTGTGATATTTACATTGGAAATTGACAGATTTAATGATAAGAATTTTACTAATACTTGGATTTGGCCCGCTTTCAAAAAGTTTGCTGAAAGTAAAATATGTACCGATTTACGTATTGTATCTTCAACAATTAATTTCGCCAAAAATTTGTAAAAACCACTTTAGTAAAATCTGCTTTTTCCAAACCTTAAAACTTAATTTTCAATAAAAGTATTTTTGTCAATATTTTTTTTTTTGGATGTAATTTCAAGTTCGCTAATTTTACGTTACTCAATTAGAGCAAAATTGTTGGCGAAATTTCAAAAGCCATTTAACAATATTAACACAATTCTCTCAAATTTGAAGAAATCGGTCACCGAAATAAATGAAGCCGTAAAGCAAAATTAAAACTAACATAAAAGTTGCGCTAAACATTTTGAAAGACGTTCAATTGGTGATTTTTGGTGCAATTTTATTATTGCGAAAACTATCGCATCTTTCGACGACAGTTTTGGTTTGACGAAATTTTAGCTGCTCCTTGACATTTTATGAATGGTTTTTGAAGGTCTGATTTGCTAAAAAAAAAAAAGTTTGCGAGTCAAGAAATTGAGCCAAATTTTTAGCTTCGCCAACACCAACGTTGTCGAAAATCTCCATTGTACCTTTAAATTTGGAGCAATACACGAGGCTGACAACCTACTATTGATCTCAACTAAAGAAATAATGTAGAAGCAAACAAACTGATATTAAAAGTTTAGTACAAATTGCGCTTTTGTATTAAAAAAAAATCAAGCATGAATAAAACTTTACTTATTAGAAAAAAATAAGTTAAAAATAATTCCAGAAAGCCGCCCACAACTTCTACTCATATCAACATCATGATCATGAATATCCATGTATTAATATGTGTCAAAAGCATTAATGTATTTTCATATGAATAATATTGAACTTTCAATTATAAATACAAATAATAAAATCCTATAAATTTTTGAGCTTTGGGCAAACATTTTAAAATTCTGTAATTTACTGACAGCCATGATATAAGTTTTGAGTCTTTGACAGATTTAATTATAATAGCAAAAATTAAATAAAACTTCGTCAGGCAGTTTAAAAGCTTTCAGTATAAATAATTCTAACAAGCATAATTCATGTTTGTAGTAATGAACATTTATATCATTACTTGATCATAACATTTTTTTCTTTCCTGATTTTTTTCAGACCGACTGGAAAATAATGCCAAACAGCTCGATTTCTGAGTATAAAGGAAACTGATCAGAAAAAAAGAGCTCATATTTTTTCGCGACCTTGATCTTCTGTTGTAATTTATGAAAAAATACACTGGCATGTAAATAAATATTTTTTAGAATTGTGCTTTGGATATTCATTTCAGAAAAGTTTTATATGATCCAAAATAATGATTTTCTTCTTTTCAAAATCAACAATTTTTTAACAGAGAAATGTTTAGTAAAAATGTGCCAATAATAAGCGCAATATAATCCGCTGGCCTCAAGTGAGTGACGTCACAAATCAGACAGAAGGCTTGGAGTTTCGATGGTAACGGTTGCACCGAATCTGTCAGCATTGCAATCAACAAACTTTCAGGGTGTGCGAAATAACTGTTTCTTTGGGTAACGGGATCTATTTTGGCCTTCAATTCAGTAGATAAATACCTAGTTGCAGTGATGAGTTTGAACAAGTGCCGAGCTCCATCTTTACATGAAGGGTGGCTTTTGATTGCAAACCAAATTGGAGCATAAACTTTTACGACATATGTCGCAAGAATTATTAAATTTTCAGAAGGAGATTCCACTGAAATATGCAAACGTAGAATTCGATTAGCACGAGTTAGCCATCGAGAGTGAGACATTTTGCCAGGTGACATGCATGTTAATTCCTCAGGAAATATGCCTGTAGAGACCGCCGATGCTATTCTATGCAAGTATCTTTGGTCTGTACTAATGTCTTGAACAGACAACTTTGATAAGTATAGGCGTAAACTGAACAGTAGGATTTTTTTCACAATTTTCTAGTTCTTTACCGATTGTTCCCGAAAATGACTTCGGTTCCGTCGTGCTGCCAACAATGTGGAGAAACAAATGTCTAAATGGCAATTCATTCATGTGCAGTAAGCATATGAGCCACTATAAAGGTCTATTTTAACTTTCTTCTAACAAGCGTATGATACCTCTGCTTTTACCAACGTTAACGTTAGTTCCATCACATCCGACTGCCACCAAAGACTTCATAGGTATTTTTGATTCCAAAAAGAAATTTTTAATTTCTTGCTCTATACATTTAGAAGTACCAGAGGCGGGTGAGATATAGCCTAAGAACTTAGACTCTGGTTCCATAATTAGCGAAATATATTCTTTAGTAATGCTTTTTCTATAGAATTTACCATTCTTTTCTAATGTAATTAAAGTTTTATCTTTTCTTCCGTCAAAATACAAAGCTTGTATTTGTTCAACTTTGTCTTTGTCCAGGACAGATTTTCGTGCCTCTTTAAGTTTCCGGCGAAGCATGTTTTTATCAATAATTTCCGAAGTGGTGGGGTAAAGAGCTGCAGAAGCAATATAGCTGCTCCTGCCCAGTCAGATACCCCGTATCTATCGCATGTCCAGGAAAGCA